>CAUYQV010016468.1:0-49891 GCA_963574575.1 Galagoides demidoff | reverse complement strand
GCATGGCTAACATAACCAAAGATTTTATTGGGTGAGTTTTATATATCAAATTTCTGTTTCTGATGCTTGGATTCACGTTCACAGATCTCTTCCCACACTTACCTAAGCATTTATGAATATGTTACTCTCTTTTTTTTTTTGAGATGGAGCCTCAAGCTGTCCCCCTGAGTAGAGTGCCATGGCATCACAGCTCATAGCAACCTCCAACTCCTGGGCTCAGGCGAGTCTCCTGCCTCCGCCTCCCAAGTAGCTGGGACCACAGGCGCCCGCCACAACGCCTGGCCATTTTTTTTGTTGGAGCCATCATTGTTTGGCGGGCCCGGGCTGAGGATTCGAACCTGCCACCTTAGGTGTACGTGGCTGGCGCCTTAGCCAATTGAGCCACAGGCACCGAGCCATGTTACTCTCTTAATTGATGCTGATTGTCTACTTCCAGAAAGGTCTTACAAGTATTTTCTTGTAATTTGAGAATCCCAGCCTTCTCCCTTGCTGTTTTATTTGTCCAATTACTATTTACAAAGGATACTGTTTTGAAATGTCACTTACAGGCCTAAACAAAAATGCCAGCAAGTAAATACACAACAAGTATTTATAATAGTTATATAAAATACAGTACATTTTATATGAGGGAGTTGCATCTAACACGAGCATAGATTTTTAAGTCAGTGAGATAAAAATCATTTCACACTAGAATTAATACACATATACTTCACACACTGAATCCCACTATAAGCTTGGGATATTACAGGAGATCGATACATAATCTGCTGTCTAACAACCTCAGAGGTACATCACAAGAGCTAGAACTCTTTATCTGCAGTTTTCCCTATATTACTTTGTACGTGTAGGAAAGATCACACAACTCCATACATATGTGTGTGTGTGTGTATTTTTTTCTTTTGCACTTATTTTTTTTTTTGGCTGGGGCTAGGTTTGAACCTGCCATGTCTCGTATATGGGCCTGGTGCCCTACTCCTTGAGCCACAGGCACTGCCCATATGTATACTTTAACTTGTGAATGATTTAAGTGATTTGTAATTTTGCCACATTTAGGTGAATTTAAAACCTAATTAAACTCTATCATATACCAAAATGCAAACAGTGATCATTTCTGGGTGATGTAATTACAGCTGATTTTAATTTATATTTACTTATGTATTTATTTTGAGACAGAGTCTCATCATGTCACCCTCGGTAGAGTGCTGTGGCATCACAGCTCCCAGCAACCTCAAACTCTTGGGCTTAAGCAATTCTCTTGCCTTAGCCTCCCAAGTAGCTGGGACTACAGGTGTCCGCCATGATGTCTAGCTATTTTTTGGTTGCAGTTGTTTTAGTTGGCCTGGGCTGGGTTCAAACCCCACCACCCTCAAGAGATGTGGCTGGTGCCCTAACCACTGTGCTATGGGTACTGAGCCTGTAATTTTATTTATTTGTACTTCCTAAATTGCTATAATTAATGCCTTTATTGGAAAAAAATATATAAAATAAAATATACTTATATTCTACTAAATTATGTGTGGTTCTGTTACACATTAAAAATTAAACTCTTCTGAAAAAAAATATGGTCATGAAAAAGTCAGAGAAGGCACATGACATCATCACCACTCAACACTGTGATGAAAGTCCTGGATAAAGCAACAAGACCAGAAAGAGAAAGAAGAGAAGTAATTATACAGCAAGAAATCTAACTATCCTTATTTTCAAGTGAAATGATTATCAACTTAAGAAGTCAAAGGGAAAATATCAATTAATAGAAAAAGAGAATAAAGTAAGATTGATGAATTTAATTGATCCATGCACCAAAATCAATAGTCTTCTTACACACCCCTAGTGATCATCAGAAAATTAATAAAAAACTTCTCATTAACAAAAATAATGAAATCTCTAAGTTATCATGAAGTAACCTAATAAAAGCTGTATAGGACTTTTATGAAGACAAAGCATTACAAATTATAAAACATAAATAAAGGACATATAAAGAAAATATGAATAAATGTTATAGAAAGGAATAGTCAATATAACAAATATGCCTCACAAATGAAACTATAAATAAATTTAATCAAATCATTGAACAACCAACAGAGTTTTATGGGTCAAATTAAAAAAAAATTCTAAATTTATGTAGATGGACAAAGGGACAAGAATAGTTGAGACAATTTGGATGATAAAATCATATGAGAAGATTTTTCCCTACCAGATATCAAAAATTATTTTAAAGCTACAATAATCAGTATAGTGTGGAATCAGTGCATAGACTGATAAATAAGGTAAGGCACCAGAATAGAAGGCATAGAAATAGAAAAACACCTAAAGAGAAACTTGATACATGACAAAGGTGGCATTATAAATCAGTGGAGAGAAAACAGCATTATGTTTATGTAGTTACTCACTAAACATCAGGACAATTGGTTAGCTAAGAGAAAATGAATAAAATTAAATCCTTTTGATGCAATACAAAAAAAAATGAATCTTAGGTAAATTAAAAGCCTACATGTGAACAGCAATTATTTCTAAATTTTTAGGATTAAATTCAGAAAAATATCTGTATGACCACAAGGTATATTGTTATTACTTAAACAACATCAAGAAAATTTAGATTGCATACAAAATAATTTATATTCACTCTGTGCACATTTCTAATCCTAAACTAGATATAATTATACCTATTCTCTGCCATGTTTTTGTCAAATGAGAAGAGTTTACTGAGTGCCACTGGTTATCATTAACATTGTGGTAGGTCACACACAAAGATAGAAAAATACACTAGATTGTGTATCCAGTTGAGCTGCACATATCAAAGAGATAATTAGTCTGCTTTATTAAAAATATAATCCACATGTCATTATTTCCCCAATTATAAAAATTAAAAAGTTACCCCTTGGTATATCTGGGGGATTGTTTCTAGAAGTACTCTCTGTCACCCATACCACAATTTTCTCATACTCCAGTCCACAGTCTGCCCCAGGGAACCCACCAGAGAGATACCATATGTGAGGGGGAAACAACCCAACAGCTGGAGTGGAGATACTGATTATTATCAGCTAATAGGAATTATCCCACACTAAATATTACTCATTGACAGCATAGCTGTATACAATCTATAATAGGAGAATATTTAAGGAATGTTGAATATTTACAAAAGCCTTGAAATCCTCATAATTCTTGTTCAAAGCTTAACACTCATGAAATATTAGGAACCAAAGTACATTCTGAATCTTCTTGAGTTTAGAGTTCTTTATACATTATGGTCACAAATCCTTTTTAAATATGAAATTTGCAAATACATTCTCCTAGTCTGTGGCTTATTTTTTAATCTTCTTAACAGTAAGTTTTGTGGATAAAGATCAGCTTATCAATGTTTTTCTTTTATCTTTTATTAACTCTTTTTGGAGTCATGGCTAAAAGATCTTCAACTAACCCTAAGTCACAAAGATCTTCTGTTTTTTTTTTTTTTGAGATAGTTTCATTATGTAGCCCTCGGTAGAGTGCCCTGGTGTCACAGTTCACAGCAACCTCAAACTCTTGGGCTTAAGCAATTCTCTTGCCTTGGACTCCCAAGTAGCTGGGACTATAGGCACCTGTCACAATGCCTGGCTATTTTCTGTTGCAGTTGTTATTGTTGTTTAGCAGGCTGGGGCTGGGTTCAAACCTGTCAGCCTTGGTGTCGTGGCTGGTGCCATAACCACTGTGCTATGGGCGTTGAGCCAATTTTCTGTTTTCTTCTAAAAGTTTTATAGTTTTATATATAAGTTTGAAATATATTAATATTTTAAGTTAATTTCTGTATAAGACATAAAGTTCATGTCAAGGTTCTTTTTGTCACCTCGAGGGATATGGAATGTTTCAAATACCACCTGCTAAAAAGACTACCTTTTGTCCATTGGATCACTACCACAGTTCTCTCAAGAAACCAGTTAGCTGTTCTTGTATCACTGTCTAACTTGTTCCATTATCCACCCACTGCTTTGCTAATACCTCATTGTCTTTTTTTTTTTGAGACAGAGCCTCAAGTTATCCCCCTGGGTAGAGTGCCATGGCATCACAGCTCACAGCAACCTTCAACACCTGGGCTCAAGCGAGTCTCCTGCCTCAGCCTCCCAAGTAGCTGGGACCACAGGCGCCCGCCACAACGCCTGGCCATTTTTTGGTTGCAGCTGTCATTGTTGTTTGGCAGGTATGGGTTGGATTCGAACCTACCACCTTAGGTGTATGTGGCTGGCGCCTTAGCCACTTGAGCCACAGGCGTTTATCCACCTCATTGTCTTGATTGTTGCTGTAGAAACTCTAGAATGAAATTCCAATTCCATCCTTCTTTTTCAAAATTGATTTAACTCTTTTTGTTTTGTTGTTTTCCCACATAAATTGTAGAATCATTTGTCTGTATCTATAAAAAAATTCTACTGGTATTTTATGACAGTAACTCCACACATTAGGAGAAATGATATCTTTGCCATCTTTGCATGAATATGAATCTAATCATTTGGTCTTTTGATTTTGGAATAAATGGCATTCATTTGTTTCAAGAAACATTAAAAATTACTTCTTAATTTCTTCATTGACTCATTAGCCATTCAGTAATATATTGTTTAATTTCCATCTTTGTATAATTTCACAGATTACTTTTATTATTAAATTCTAGTACTAAATTCTTGTTACTAAATTTTATCCCCTTGTGGCCAGAAAAGATACCTCATATGATTTGAGTCTTTTAAATTGATCAAGACTTGTTTTTTTGCCTAACCATGTGGTCTATCCTGAAGAGTATTCTACATGCTCATAAAAAGAATGAGTCTGCAGCCTTTGGATGAAATGCTCAGTAAATATCTATTAGGAACATTTGGTCTAAAGTATATTTCAAATCCAATGTTTCTTTCTTGATTTTCTGTCTAGATGAAATGCCACATTGACAAGAGTGTTGAAGTCATTGCAATGGAGTATATCTCTCACTTCAGATGTAATATATGCTTTATATATCTCGGTGCTCAAGGATTAGGTGTGTATGTATTTACAATCATTGTATCTTCTTACTGAATTGATTTATCATTGTATTGTATTATGATTAATTATCTCTTTTTTTACAGTCTGACTTAGTTTGTTTTATCGGACACAAGTATAAAACTATAGCTATTCCTGCTCATAAAGTTTCCATTTGTGTCAAGTATCTTTTTTCTTTTCTTTTTTTTTTTTGAGACAGAGCCTCAAGCTGTTGCCCTTGGTAAAGTACCATGGCATCACAGCTCACAGCAACCTCCAACTCCTGGGCTTAAGGGATTCTCTTGCCTCAGCCTCCCAAGTAGCTGGGACTATAGGTGCCCACCACAACGCCCAGCTATTTTTTGACTGTAGTTGTCATTGTTGTTTGGCAGGTCTGGGCTGGATTCAAACCCCCCAGCTCTGGTGTATGTGGCTAGTACCTTAGCTGCTTGAGCTACAGGCGCCAAGCTGGATTATCTTTTTCAATCCTTCATTTTCAGTCTATACATGGCTTTACAGGGAAAATTTCTTGTAGGTAGCACATAGCCTTTATTATTATTATTTTTTAATCCATCTAGCCAGGCTACATCTTTAAGTCCAAGTACATTCAAGGTTCTTATTTACAGGTGAGTCACTTTGATAGCTGTTTGTTTATTCTGTATATCTTACGTTTCTCTATTTCTCTTATTATCATTGCAGTTTGGTGGTTTTCAGTAGTAACACGGAGTGATTGATTTCTCTTCCCCTTTTATATCTTCCCATTAGTTTTACTCTTTTGCTATTATGTATTTATTTCATTTACTGAATTTCTCAGCTGCAGGATTTCTGTTTGTTTCTTTTTTATGGTTTTTATCAATTTATTAAGTTTCTCATTCATACTGTGAATTGGTTAGCTGATTTTCATGATGGGGATTGTCTTTTCACTCCCAGATAAAGGAATCCTTTGAGTGTTTCTTGTCAGGCTGGCTTTCTGGTAACGGATTCCTTCAGATTGTGCCTATCTGGGAAAGTCTTGTTCTGTCCTCTTTTCTGAAAGACAGGGATTAGTGGTTATAATGTTCTTGATTAATAATTATCTTTTTTTGAGTTTTTGAATATATCATTTCATTCTTTACTGGCCTGTACATGTTCTGTGGAGAAATCTGTTATTGTACTAATGAGGGTTCCTTTATATGAAGCTTACTGTTTTTCTCTTGCTGTTTGTAGAGTTATGCATGCCTTTTCTTTTGATAATTTATAATGTGTTCAGGGGAGGAACTTTTACACTTAAATCTATTTGGAGAATTTTAAACTTCTTAGATCTAGCTGTCCATATTTTTCCCTAGATTTGGGAAGTTTTCATTATCTATTATTTTATTAAATACATTTTCTATGCCTTTTTCCTTCTCTTCTTTTGGAATTCCCATAACACAAACATCTGTTTGCTTAATGGTATCCCAAGTCTTGTAGGCTTTCTTCTCTCTTTTACATTCTTATTTCTTTGTTGTCTCTGATTAGGTCACTTCAAATAACCTATCTTCAAGTTCAGGGATTCTTTCTTCAGCTTGATAAAGACCACTGCTGAAGCTGTTAATTTTTTTTATTTCATTAAGTTCTTTGGCTGCAGGATTTTTTTTTTTTTAATGATTTCTATCCATTTGTAAAATTTCTCATGGATGTTGTGAATTACAAATTTCATTGACTAGTCTATTTGTATTTTGTTTTCTCACTGAATTTCCTTAAGGTCATTAAATTCCTTTTCAGGTAATTGCTGATTTTCTTTTCATTGAGGTCTATTGCTTGAGAATTATATTCCTTTATTGATGTCACACTTCTTTGCTTTTTCATATTTTTGGTGTCCCTGCATAGATGTCTGTGAATCTGGTGGAATAATCATCTCTTTGAAATTTTCTAGAGGACTAAATACTGTTCCATCAGCTAGGCTCAGTGCACATTCAGACTTGCAAGTGACCCCAGTAGTGAGGTATGCAGTGTTCTGGGGCTCACCTTTCATCACTGTACAGAGAATTTCTTCCTGATTCTCAGCTGATCCCTGTGAAAGGATGAGGTAGTAGAGACTTAGTGTTTTCTTCTATTCTTTCTGTGGCCGTCTTAAATTTCTGTGTTCACCAAGGTTTCTGTCACTCCTCTGATACACATCAGTGCTCTTTCCCAAGTTATTACTTGTTAAAATGTAGCTGTTCATTTATTGTTCTGCTTGTATTTTGTGAGGGTGAGTACTGGTTGGATCTTCTTGTTGGCTATCTTACTGGTGTCATTAAAGATTTCTTTAAGTGTTTTTAATTCCTCAGATAATATTCTCTTTCAAGTGTAGGAAAACTACTTATATTTCTCTATTTGAATAAACAAATACTCAGTACAATAAAATGAAATGTACAACAAACTGAATACTCTACTAATTGAGTGGTCCACTCAATTCTAGTACTAATTGAGTAGTCCTAGATAAATCTCAAAGTACTAATTAATTTGTAAAGTAGAAAATGATTTTAAATTTCCTTTCATCCCTAAAAGCATATGAGTTAAACTTTAAAAAAATTATTAAAACATAGAACTCTATGTGCCTTAGTAAAAGTAAATAAAATCCATGATTTGAGGACCTTAAAAAAGATCTTTGAGACTTTTTTAACACACAGATCACTAAGCAAAACAAAACAATAGCCATTAGATAACCTTTCTTTCCCTATCAACAAAGAACCAATGTGATTCTTGGTGCAGATTTTTACTGAGAGAATGGAGTAAAAACTAAAGGCAGTAGGGGTTAATATATTTTAGTACAGTAAGGTGAAATCTGTAAATGCCTGGGTGAATCTGTATTGATTTAAAGCAAAAGTAAATTAATTTTACTTTGAGCTAGTAATATCTCCAATTTTCTAGCTAAATATTTCATGTGATTGGCAAATGATAGATGATAATACAGGGAATGTGTGCTCTGACAGGGTATCAATGAGGAAACAATTTCATCTTTTTTTTTTTTTTTTTTAAGACAGCACAAAAATAAATAAAATAAGAAGTAACCCCTGTTAAACCCAAGAGGATTAGTCACTTGTAACCGTCAAAATTTGTGCTTATATTTATAAGACTAGGGAAATATGTCTTTTAAAAGAAGTCCTTCTGTCAAGGAACGGACTTCCTCCTCAGCTATGAACTTTCTGGTCTTGCTTCTTTTTAGCAATGTTTATGGCCAGGTATATACGGCACTTAAAGGAGACTATACTGTACTCTATACAGGCAGGAAATTCAAATGTAAAAACTTACTTTGTGGGATGAAAACCTGCCCAAGAAACTGAAGCTTTAATTTAGCACTTTGTGGTTTCCTCCTTCACACGCGTTGTCCTATTTTGATAGCTTCTCTGTAATGCAGCCGAAGTACATGCTTCATTTCACAGATGAGGAAATAACGACCCCAAGTCAGGATTTTAAGGTAAATCTTTTCATATCAAATCTACTTCTCACGCCCCTGTGCCTGCTTCCTGGCTTACCTTTGATATGTTTGCACGTTGAGATGAAGACTGAGATTAGCACGAACCAAGCTACCTGGCTACAAAAACAGAGTCTACCTCTTAAAATTTCTATGTAGGTTTAATGAAAGATATGAAGAAAATGAATAAAAAGCTGATTTATATTTTCATTATATGTTCTTACATATTTTTAAAATATTGTATGTTTCCCTTTGTTCATGAAAAGAAGTGAGAAAAGATGATGGACTCATTTAAAAAGATAAATCTCGCTACCAAAGAGCTACTGTGATTTTGTAATGCTCACGTATACAACACTGGAAGCAGTTTCCACTACGGCATTTCATCCATTAGCCATAGAGAGAACAAGGTTCAAAGTGAGGAAAATTTTAAGTTACTTCCTGAAAACCACAGAAACCTTTTAATTCTCTCTTGCAGTGTTACCTGTTTTCCTTTGCAAACTTTCCACTAATTCTACCTTAACTTATTTTGATACACCTAAACCACTTATGTTTAAAGAAAATACTTAGATTGATATGTGTTATGTTTCAAATGTTCTAACTTGTAGACAAACTGCTCTTTGGGATTGAGAGTATAGCACAGAAAGAACAGAAGGAATGACTGCCTCAGTCATTCCTTCCCACACCAGCAGTCTGCACCCCACAGCCTGCAGGAGGCACCTCCTTGTCACAGACCTGCTGGAGCTAGAGGCTGCAAGGGGAGTTTAAATACGGGTTTCTGAACAGGTTAGCTTGACAGGGAGGGTGATGGAATGAAACCTGCAGGCCAGTGTGGCCACCTTGGTAGCTATGCGCACACAGGGTAACAAAGTTACTAAGTGGCAGGCCTGGCATTTAAATGGAGGTTCAAAGTCTACCTTCTTTTTCTTTTCTATGCTAAGTTAATTCAGAAGTGACTTTTCACAGAGCCTTAAGGGAGATGTAAAGCAGGGACAGACACAGTGCGTGTTTCACAACACACTCCCAACTCAACTCCTTTCAGGATAAATACCAGTAAGTTTGCCAAAAAAAAAAAAAAAATGTATTTACTTATTAATATATTTGACTACAAGTAGTAATTAAATGCCAACTCTATTTTATTCTCTTAAAATAAAAGTTTATATGCAATTTAAAATATTGTACAAGTATACCGAAGGTATTTAGTGAGTTGGGCAATGATATTTCTCCAGAATCCAGCACAAAAGCAAAAGGGTAAAGATATGAGGGGAGAGACAAAGAGGACAGATATAACTTCCTTCATGTATTCTAACATGAGCTTTATAAAAACAAGTAAACTGAAAACAAACAAGCAAAAAAGAACAGAAGACTAAACAACAAAGGAAAATTTACAGGAGTCACAGTTAGATCCAACCTAGTGACGTGTCAGCACACTATGGATAAAGCACAAATTCTGCATCTCAGAACAAAAAGAGATTGTCTGAAATGAACAATTAGATAGCACCAGACTTTCACTAGCAAAAATGATTTGAATCTAATGGTGGAGTACCTTTAAAGACATGACAAAAGTATTTTGAACCTAGAATCCCAAACTCACACAAATTTGCATTGAGACTATGGGAAAATAAAGAACATCTGCGGACTGACAAGGTCTCAGAAAGAGGATGCAGCTTCCCCCTAATAGAATCAGTTGATAATGTAGCCAGAAAAATAATACATAAATTGAGGAAGAATGACCCACATGGTGTTCATCAGTAATCAAAGAAACTAGCAAACCATCGTAGATACATGTAAATACATGTAAATAATTATTAATAATAAAATGTGACATTCAGCACACTGTACCTCATACGTGCATTAACATATACATGACCTATGCATAAAAGAAACAAAGAAATGTGACATTCAATCAATCACTTGATGACATCACCAATTAGGCTGGAGAAAAAGAAATGAATTTCCTAAAATTTTTGTGTTACTTATTAACTTTAGTAGCTCATTAAAAGTAAATTTAAATATATACATTAAACATTTAAATCTAAACACGACAATAAAAAGTCATGGAAGCAGCCCAAGTGCCCATTGACCCATGAATGGATAAACAAACTGTGGTATATGTTTACCATGGAATATTAGGCAGCCATAAAAGGATGGAGCTAGAACATATTCTTCTTAGTAAAGTATCTCAAGAACGGAAGAAAAGGTATCCAATGTACTCACTACTATCATGAAACCAATATATAATCACTCACACTTTCATATGAATGATAAAACAAACAACTATAGCCCAGAGTGAAGGAGGGAAGATGAGGATGAAGAGAGGGGAGGGGGCAGGCTGGCTGGAGGGAGGGTAATCAGTGGGACCTCCCTACTGTGCATATCGCAAGGGTGCATATACATTATATATATTAAGAGTATAAATGTCTGAACACAACAATTAAGTAGTGAGGTGAAGGCTATGTTAACCACTTTGATATAAGCATTCCAAATCGTAAAAATAAGCATATTGTACCCCATAAATGCATTAACGTACACAGTTATGACTTAATAAAAAAAGAGACAAAGACTCATATATTCAATTTTTTAAAATTCCCATCATGCACTCCTTTTTTCACTTAACCTCTGGTTTTTGAGATTTATTCATGTCGCTGACTATCTTTTCTTGAGTAACTGTCTCATTATTTTATTGCTAAGTAGTAGTATATGACTACTCCTAATGTGCTGATCTATTTTCCTGTTTGTTGATGTGTGTTTCCAATTTGTGGATAGTATGAATAAAGCTACTGTGAACATTCTGTTTTATAAGCTGTTCTTGTGAACTGATTTAATTTCTCCTATATAAATGTCTAGGAATGGAACTGCTGAATCACATGGAAGGTTTGTGTTTAACTTTATGAGAAACTACAGAAATTTTCCAAAATGATTATCTCATTTCATATTCTTATCAAAAAATGAGAGTTCCAGTAGTTGCATATCCTTATCAGTTTTTGATGTTTCTGGTCTTAATTACTTACACTGGTGCTATTGGCTTTAATGCAACCATTCTACTGGGTGTGACAAAGTCTTGTAATGGCTTCAATGGCACTTCTGCGATTACCAACGATGGTGAACATCTTTCTGTATATTTATTGACCATTCATATAGATTCCTTATTGAATAGCCATGATACTTTTGAAAAAAAAAATCACTTTATCATATATATATATATAGCTCTGCTTCTGGACTTACTTTCCTGCCTCCCAGCTTTCCTAAGTTTCCTAATGCAAACACACAGTGCCTTGATCACTGTAGCTTCACAGTGAGTCTTAAACTCAGGGAGCATCAATCTTCCATCTCTGTTGTTTTCTTCATGATAAATTTGCTGATCAAGGTCCTCAACTTTTTCATATAAATATTAGAATAAGCACACCAATTTTATAAGGAATCTTATTGGGATTTTGGTTACAATCACATTCTGTCTACACATAACGGTGGAAAGTACTGATATTTCAGAAGCACTGAACATTTTGCAGCAGGGACATGCCTATCACTCTATTTTTTTAGGCCATCTTTAATTACTCTAAGCAATGTTCTGAGGTTCAAAAACAGGTAAAACTAATGAATGTGACAGAAATCAAATCACTTGTTCCCTGTGAGGCTAGAGATGACATGTGGCTCTGTCTTGCTGAATGGCGTCATTATTGTTTGTGTGCTCTATGATGACAGCTCTGATGACCCTAGTGATATTCAGCAGTGGTGGTATGTAGCACTTACTTTACAATGAGTTCACGAACTTAACTGCCAGACCTCAGAAGTATAAAAATAAATGGTAAAAGAGATCCTGATTCCCAAACAACAATACAAAACAATTCCCTAATCATATTTACAGGAACATTTTAAAACACCTTTTTACATAACTCTGTAGTTAAGAAAAAATTAAAATTAAAAAAGAGAGAACAATGATGAGTCAGGGTCATCAGTGTAAAGTTAAATTATACTGTAAGCTGAGAAGCAGATGAAAATGCAGATTCTAACTGATGGGTAATTAGCTAATACTGTCAGCAGAAGTCCCCAGCACTGCGCATTCCTGACACAGCTCAGCTCCCACCTGCTTCTGCTCATTTTCCATTCTCTTATAAGGGTATCTTGAATGCATAACCACCAACATATTCAAATATTACCTCTAGTTTCTGAATTATTAATGCGAGAGACCTCAAGCCTGCATACAATTTCTTTTGACAATAAGTAGTTGAGAAACTGATAGGTAACTGTTTCTTCTGCAACACGCAGAGAAATTCCAGATTTTATTTGTCTTAAGCTTGAACCTTTTCCCTCTCAATAGAGTGACTTTACTATCTGCCTAAATCATCACTTATAACTTCTCCCATAAATTTGTTATTTTTGCTTATTTATTGCTTCTTTCTTTCCTACTAAGTATTTTCCTACAGGAAAAGGAAAGGATTTGGATTCTGAGAACTTAAAGTCCTAACTGCAACTTACTAGTTATGTGATACTGGGGAAGTTTGTCTGCTTTATCTGAGACTATTTACATATTTATAAAGTAAAGATATTAAACTGATCTATAAAAAGTTCTGGTGAAATAATATCAACTAAAATTATGTCATAAACTAAAGCAGCAGTTCTCAACCATCGGTCACGACCCACAGGAACAGTATTAAAGGGTTGCAGCATTAGGAAGGTTGAGCACCATTGAACTAAAGCCATTTCCTTCCAGTCATTAACTTTTAGGCAAATATTCCACTTGACCATTTATTGATTTACTTGCCATTTCATAGGTTTTAGATATTCCCCTGGCTGATATTCAGAGTCTACTTCTTTGCTGCCAAAAAATTTTATTTTTTTAAGGCTGCTTCTAGGTTTGGATCTCTTATAAAACCCTAAAGGAAGCTGAGGATTTGAGCTGCAATCAATAAATAACAATACAACTCTTCTTAACCACATGAATATTCTGGCTATAGCATATGAAGGTGATATGGAATAGTCAGAACAAGACTAGGAGTAGCATTCTGAAACACAGTCACTCAGTTAAATTCTCAACACAAGAAAGAAATACATGGTGGACACAAAGTTCATGTGCAGTTAAAAACAGTGTGATGAACTTTATGGCCACTCTGCATAACTACACATGAATGATAAGCTAATAAATCATTAACCCAACTTCTAGATTATAGTACCGGCATTGAACAATTGTTATTATGAGCAAATAATGCATTTCCTATTTAAAAAAAAATTTTTTTTTTTTGAGACAGAGTCTTACTTTGTTGCCCTCAGTAAAGTATCGTGGTATCATAGCTCATAACAACCTCAAATTCTTGGGTTCAAGCGATCCTCTTCCCTCAGTTTCCCAAGTAGCTGAGACTATAGGTGTCTGCCACAGTGCCTGGCCATTTTTTAGAGAAGGAGTCTCACTCTTGATCAGGTTGGTCTTGAGCTGGTCAGCTCAAGCAATCTCCCAGCCTAGGTCTCCCAGAGGGCTAGGATTACAGTCGTCAGCCGCGCAACTGGCCTCATTTTTTTTTGAGACAGAATCTCACTACGCCACCCTTGGTAGAGTGCCATGGTGTCATGGCTCACAGTAACCTCAAACTCTTGGGCTTAAGTGATTCTCTTGCCTCAGCCTCCCAAGTCAATGCCCAGCTACCTTCTGGTTGTAACTGTCGTTGTTTAACAGGCGGGGGCTGGATTTGAACCTGCCAGCTCTGGTGTAGGTGGCCAGCGCCCTTGCTGCTGAGCTGCAGGTGCTGAGCCCCCATTTTCTATTTTGAATGTCAGAAAATGAGCTAACAAAGACTAGAACATTAAATAAGGTTAGTCAAAATTTCTTACAGAACTCTAATAGTAATTCTAATCTGTAATTCAGACTTACTATCCCTGTAACATTAGGACAGCTAGGACACTATGCAAGGAAAATACTTCCTAATAAATGTGGAGAATATAATTTCTAACATGTTAAATAGTAGGTGAAAATTATTTGCATTCAAACTTTTCTTTCTTGTGTATTAATTTTTCTAGTAAGTCTTATTAAATAATAATGATTAGAAATTCATAAAGAATTTAATTAGATAAACGGTATCCAAATATTCTTTATTACAATTTATCCTTCAGCTCCTTTTGAAAAAACATTTTTCAGTAATATACTAAGGATTTAAGGAATAAAACATCTTTTAAGTTTAATAAATGAAATTTAAAAACAATTTCTAAAAATAGAATTATATTTAATTACTAATTTAGGGGTATACTATTAGCATAATGCCATTTTGCTTTCTTATCTAAAAAGAATAAAATTTAGAGACTTAAGATAAAGTATCTAAATACACAACATGACAGTAAACACAGGGAACTGGGGAGAAAATCCAGGGTTTTTAGTTTGTGGTGATAAATACATACAGAAGTTGACCTCTTGACTGTGCTGTATAGAATCACTCACTGCCTCTATAAAATGTCATCAGTAAAGAGCTTTTTCATGTAACATGATTTTAAAGGTTAACTTCCAATAAATCAAGAGATCTTTAAAGTAAAAATCAAATAGAACTGAAACAACTCTTATCTCAAAAACAAAAACAAAAAACATGAAACAAATTAACAAGCCATGGCCTCAGAAATTCTTCTGGTGAAGTTCACGTTGTGGATTACATTCTCATCAATATAATCCTTGCCTGGTTTTGAAAATCTGCAGGAAAAAAAGAGGCAGAATTCTCCTGGTACCATCCCCTAAATTAGAAACATCAGCTGCCTTGTGTTAATTTTCAGCAACACAGCAGTCTGGAAATCAGTGAAAAATTAAAAACTGCTTTTTCAACAAAAAAAATGTAGGAAAGGCTTAAAATGCCCACCTTATCGTTCCTAATTCTGGACGTCAAAGAGTGTGTTACGCTGGACGCTTCAGGACACACACAAACCTACCTCACCCAGTGATGGGATCAACACTGAGATGGATTGAAATCTACCCTTTAATTCATTTATCTTAGACAAACAGAAAGAAACCCTAAGTTTAAACAGATGCTTTTATAAAACCATCAAGACTTTCACAAGAATCCCAACTGCTTTGGGTACTTATGTTTCAAAGAGCTGTAATGTTTACTGCTGAATTAGCTATTGCTATCATTACTATTGCCAAATGCCAAATGCTAAGGGAATGTAAGTTAAATATTTGAAGGCCTAACAGATAAAGTGTTGATAAAAACCTGTTTGGGGAAAAACATAAATTATTTGGATGTTCTCCCAGGGATGAGTGATCATAGGTTATCCTTCTCCTGAATAGAGCAAATATCCAAAATAAAATGTTTTTAGATTCCTCTGTTTTCATGTAACACTAGACTTTTTTTTTCCTCAGATTTTTTTTATTCAGTCATATACACATAGATCATAAATACATTTATGCATATGTGGGGTACAATGTATTGATTTTTTTTATACACTCTGACGTAGTTATGTCAAACCAATCAACATAGCTTTCACCTCATTTACTTGATTATTGTGTTAAGACATCTATGTTCTACACTTAACAGACTTGACTTGTACCCTTGCAATATGCTCCATAGGTGTGATCCTGCCTTTACCCTCCCTCTATCAAACCTCCCTCCTCCCCTTCCTTCCCATTCCACTTCTCTCCTTCATCCTGGGCTATAGTAGTGTTCTACCTTTCATAACAAAGCGTGAGTAAATACAAGTTGGTTTCATAGAAGTATTGAGTACACTGGATACTTTTTCCTCCATTCTTGAGATACTTTACTTAGAAGAATATGTTCCAGGTCCTTCCATGTAAACATAAAAGAGGTAAAGGCTCCATCTTCTTTTAAAGCTGCATAGTATTCCACGGTATACATATACCACAGTTTATTAATCCATTCACGCGTCGATGGGCACTTGGGCTTCTTCCATGACTTAGCTATTATGAATTGAGCTACAATGAATAAATAGCTTCTTTGCAAAGCAATTTTTGGTCTTTTGGATATACTCCTAGTAGAAGAATTGCAGGATCCAATGGCAGGTCAATTTTTAGATCCCTGAGTGTTCTCCAAACTTCTTTCCAAAAGGAATGTATTAGTTTGCATTCCCACCAGCAGTGCAGAAGTGTTCCCTCTTCTCCACATCCACATCAACATCTGTAGTTTTGGGATTTTGTTATGTGGGCTACTCTTACTGGAGTTAGATGGTATCTCAAAGTGGTTTTGATTTGTGTTTTTCTGATGATTAAAGACGATGAGCAATTTTTTTTTTTTTTGAGACGGAGCCTCAAGCTATCCCCCTGGGTAGAGTGCCATGGCATCACAGCTCATAGCAACCTCCAACTCCTGGGCTCAAGCGAGTCTCCTGCCTCCTCCTCCCAAGTAGCTGGGACCACAGGCGCCCACCACAATGCCTGGCCATTTTTTGGTTGCAGCCATCATTGTTGTTTGGTGGGCTTGGGCTGGGGATTCGAACCCACCACCTTAGGTGTATGTGGCTGGCGCCTTAGCCGATTGAGCCACAGGTGCCGAGTCACTACTGGATACCTTAAACAGCAATTTTTAAAGACTGCTTCATGCAAAAAGAATAACAATATACTTAGGTTTGTAATAGACATTGAAATAAAATATATGACCATACTAACACAAAGGCCAGAAAATGAGAAGAGGAAGAGTGTCCCAAGACCCCGATATGCTAATTGGTGTGATAGATTTGAAGGTAAGTAGCTCATTAAAACATATAGATATGTATATTATAAACTCTAAAACAACCACTAGAAAAAAACTATAATAAATAACCAAGTCAATCAAAGAATAAAAAACTGATTTATATTTCAACAGACTATGTACAGTAAATAACCTTTCTGCAGAGAAAGGGAAAAAGTATACACTCTAACATAATAAAGACTACAACTTTTATCATTTTACCAATGATAAAACATATAAAATGAGATACTGTAGCACATACTGTTGGCAAGATACACACACACAACCATTGTTCCATTTTGGTTTTTGTAACCAAACTCAAATTTTTTTTCCAGAATTTTGGGCTTTTTCATAAAATCTTTTGCCAATCATAGTAATCTCATTTGCTCTGAAATTCGGGTAAAGATTTTCTCACTCTCGAAACAGACAGAAAAAAAGGTACCCTAATTTCTTCCTGAATTTACTTTGTTTGCATAGTGACATTGGAACAGCAGCTCTGATGAGGAACAGCCAAAACTCTAAGGATAGCAGAGCGGAAGGATATAAATAATGAATGCAACAACCCGGACTACTTACCTTCCTTTTGTTTGTTATTTGAAATATTTTCTTTATTTTTTTTATGAGGTTTTCTGTTACTTGTAGCCAAAAGTATTCAAAGTGACATAAAAACCTCAGTAAATAATTATCACAAGAATGTTCACACTTATTAGCTTTCACCATGACTCGTGCTTGCAGCTTACTGAGTTTAATATATTGAGAGTTTTTACCACACTTTCTTCTAGAATTTTTAACATTTCTTATCTTAAATTATGTCTTCCATACAGCAAACGTCAATTTTTGTAGGTGGGGAAAGATGCAGGTCCAGTGTCACTCTTCTCCATGCTGCTGACCAGTTCTCCCAGCACCATTTATTAAATAGTCATTCTTTCTCCTGGTGTGTGTTTTTGTTTGGTTTATCAAAGATCAAATGGCGATATGTGGCTGGGTTCACTTCCAGATTCTCTATTCTATTCCAAAGATCTCCATTCCAGAAATCTAGAAATCTCTATCTCTATTTCTGTGCCAGGACTATGCTGTTTTCATCATTGTAGGCTTGTACAACCTCAAGTCTGGTAATGAGATGCCTCCAGATTTGTTCTTATTTCATAAAATTGCATTGGCTATGCAGGGTTTTTTTCTGGTTCCATATGAAATGAATTACTATTTTTTCAAGTTCTTCAAAGTATTATGTTGATACTTTGATGTGGATTGCATTAAATCTCTAGGTTGCTGTGGGTAGTGCAAGAAAAGAACAAAGAATCCCATTTATAAGGGGACAAGAGATATTCACAGAACCTTCTCCGAAGAAGATAAACAAATGCCCAACAAACACACACACAAAAAATACTTATTGTTTCTTATCATCACAGAAATGCAAATCAAAACCACTCTGAGATATCACTCAATTCCAGTTAGAAGAGCCCACGCTGCAAAATCCTAAGGCTGCAGATGCTGGCATGGATGTGGAGAAAGGGGAACACTTACTGTTGGAGGGATTGCAGACTAATACAGCCTCTATGGAGGGAAGTATGGAGAATCTGCAAAGAGCTAAAAATAGATCTTCCATTTGCTCCTATAATACTATTGTTAGGAATCTACCCAGAAGAAAACAAATCATTTTACCATAAGTACAAATACACTAGATCAATGTAGCTCAATTCACAGTCATCAAGATGTGGAATCAGTTGAACTCAGTAACAACAGGAATCTGCAGACTCATACAAAAACATGGAAGCTAAATAACCTTATGCTGAATGATAGATGGGTCAGAGACGAGATCAAGAAGGAAATTACCAAATTTTTGGAACAAAACGACAACGAAGACACAAGTTATCAGAACCTCTGGGATACTACAAAGGCAGTCCTAAGAGGGAAATTTATAGAATTGCAAGCCTTCCTCAAGAGAACAGAAAGAGAAGAAGTTAACAACTTAATGGGACATCTCAAGCAGCTGGAAAAGGAAGAACATTCCAGTCCCAAATCCAGCAGAAGAAAAAAAATAACCAAAAATAGAGCAGAATTAAATGACATTGAAAATAAAAGGATTATACAACAGATCAATAAATCAAGAAGTTGGTTTTTTGAAAAAGCCAATAAAATAGATAAACCTTTGGCCAGCCTAACCAAGAAAAAAAAGAGTAAAATCTCTAATCTCATCAATCAGAAATGGTAAAGATGAAATAACAACAGACCCCCTAGAAATTCAAAAAATCATTAATGAATATTACAAGAAACTTTATTCTCAGAAATATGACAATCTGAAGGAAATCTGGAAACACACCACCTCCCAAGACTCAGTCAGAATGAAGTAGAAATGTTGAACAGACCTATATCAAGTTCTGAAATAGTATCAACTATACAAAATCTCCCTAAAAAGAAAAGCCCAGGACCAGATGGCTTCACATCAGAATTCTACAAAACCTTCAAAGAGGAACTAGTACCTATATTACTTAACCTCTTCCAAAATATAGAAAAAGAAGGAATACTACCCAACACATTCTATGATGCAAACATCACCTTGATCCTCAAACCAGGAAAAGACCCAACAAGAAAAGAAAATTATAGACCAATATCACTAATGAATACTGATGTGAAAATATTCAACAAGATCCTGACAAACAGAATCGAGCAACACATCAAACAAATTATACACCACAACCAAGTGGGTTTTATCCCAGGGTCTCAAGGATGGTTCAACATACATAAATCTGTAAATATAATTCATCACATAAACAAATTAAATAAGAAAGACCACATGATTCTCTCAATTGATGCAGAAAAAGCTTTTGATAATATCCCGCATCCCTTCATGATCAGAACACTTAAGAAAATTGCTATTAAAGGGACATTTCTTAAACTGATAGAGGCCATCTACAGCAAACCCACAGTCAACATCATATTGAATGGAGTTAAATTGAAATCATTTCCACTCAGATCAGGAATGAGGCAAGGTTGCCCATTGTCTCCATTGCTCTTTAATATTGTAATGGAAGTTTTAGCCATCACAATTAGGGAAGAAAAGGCGATCAAGGGTATTAGTATAGGATCAGAAGAGATCAAACTTTCACTCTTCACAGTTGATATGATTGTATACCTGGAAAACACCAGGGATTCTACTACAAAACTCTTAGAAGTGATCAAGGAATACAACGGTGTCTCAGGTTACAAAATCAACACTCATAAATCGGTAGCCTTTATATATACCAACAACAGTCAAGATGAAAAAACAATCAAGGACTCTATTCTGTTCACAGTTGTGCCAAAGAAGATGAAATACTTGGGAGTTTACCTAACAAAGGATGTGAAAGATCTCTATAAAGAGAGCTATGAAACTCTCAGAAAAGAAATAGCTTGGCCGGGTGTTGTGGCCGGCGCCTGTGGTCCCAGCTACTTGGGAGGCGGAGGCAGGAGACTCGCTTGAGCCCAGGAGTTGGAGGTTGCTATGAGCTGTGATGCCATGGCACTCTACCTAGAGGGATAGCTTGAGGCTCCGTCTCAAAAAAAAAAAAAAAAAAAGAAATAGCTGAAAATGTTAACAAATGGAAAAACATACCATGCTCACGGCTGGGAAGAATCAACATTGTTAAAATGTCAATACTACCCAAAGCAATATATAATTTTAATGTAATCCCTATTAAAGCTCCACTGTCATACTTTAAAGATCTTGAAAAAATAATACTTCATTTTATATGGAATCAGAAAAAACCTTGAACAGCCAAGACATTACTCAGAAATAAAAACAAACCAGGAGGAATCACGCTACCAGACCTCAGACTATACTATAAATCCATAGTGATCAAAACAGCATGGTACCGGCACAAAAACAGAGAGGTAAATGTATGAAATAGAATAGAGAACCAAGAGATGAACCCAGCTACTTACCATTATTTGATCTTTGACAAGCCAAATAAAAACACTGAGTGGGGAAAAGATTCCCTATTTAACAAATGGTGCTGGGTGAACTGGCTGGCGACCTGTGCAAGACTGAAACTGGGCCCACATCTTTCACCATTAACCAAGATGTACTCTCACTGGATTAAAGATTTAAACTTAAGGCATGAAACTATAAAAATACTAGAATAAAGTGTAGGGAAAACACTTGAAGAAATCGGCCTTACTCCAGTAAGATTAGCCCATATCACAAAATCCCAAACCCAGAGATGCTGGCGTGGATGTGGAGAAAAGGGAACACTTCTACACTGCCGGTGGGAATGCAAACTAATACATTCCTTTTGGAAAGATGTCTGGAGAACACTTAGAGAACTAAAAATAGACCTGCCATTTGATCCTACAATTCCTCTACTAAGTATATATCCAGAATACCAAAAATCACATTATAATAAAGATATCTGTACCAGAATGTTTATTGCAGCCCAATTCATAAGTTATGGAAGAAGCCCAAGTGCCCATCCACCCATGAATGGACCAATAAATTGTGGTATATGTACACCATGGAATATTATGCAGCCTTAAAGAAAGATGGAAACTTTACCTCCTTCATGTTTACATGGATGGAGCTAGAACATATTCTTCTTGGCAAAGTATCTCAAGAATGGGAGAAAAAGTATCCAATGTACTCAGCCCTATTATGAAACTAATCCAATTATAATCCAAGAATATGGGGAAAGGAGAGAGAGAGAGGGGAGGGGGGAAGATGAGTAGAAGAAGGGTGATTGGTGGGATCATGCCTATGGTTCATCTCACAAGGTACATGTGAATCTTTCTAAATGTAGAATATAAATGTCTTAACACAATAACTAAGAAAATGACATGAAGGCTATGTCAACCAGTTTGATGAAAACATTTCAAATTGTATATAGAACCAGCACCCTGTACTCAATGACTACATTAATACATACAGCTATGATTTAATAAAAAAAAATTAGAAATTAAAAAAAAAAGATGTGGAATCAACCCAAGTGCCCATCAACTCATGAATGGATTAATAAACTGAGGTATATGTATATCAGGGAATACTATTCGGCTATAAAAAAGATGGAGACTTTACATCTTTAATATTTACCTGGATGGAGTTGAAGAACTCCATTCTTCTTAGTAAGGTATCATAAGAATGGAAAAGCAAGTATCCAATGTATGCAATACTAATATGAAACCAATAGCTAAACAGCTATGCCCTCACATGAGAGAAAAACAAAATTAAATTCAAGCAGGGGAGAAGGAGAGGCGAGAAAGGGCAAAGGGGAAAAGGATTGGGAAGCTCTCACCTAATGTGCACAATGTAGGAGCATACAGCACACCCCCTGGTGAAGGAGGGAAGGGTTCAACTCCAACTTGAACTTTACCTTAGAAATCCAAACAATGTAACTTAATCATTTGTTCCCTCATATTAATCTGAAATTTTAAAAAAGTAAACAAGAATATTTCTTATGAATATACTAAACATTCCTAAAAACAATGCCAAAATTTGAGTATATTTCATAAAGCCAGTATTTTGCTCCACAAACATATTAATTTGTTGAAAGAAATGTTCAAATGATGCTCATCTTCAAAAATATGAAATCTTTTTTTGAGACAGAGCCTCAAGCTGTCACCCTGAATAGAGTACTATGCCATCACAGCTCACAGCAACCTCCAACTCCTGGACTCAAGTGAGTCTTCTGCCTCCGCTTCCCAGGTAGCTGGGACTACAGGCTCCCACCACAACACCTGGCTATTTTTTGGTTGCAGCCGTCATTGTTATTTGGTAGGCCTGGGCTGGATTCAAACCCGCCAGCTCAGGTGTATGTGGCTGGTGCCTTAGCCACTTGAGTCACAGGCACCAAGCCAAAAATATGAAATCTTTGTAAAAAATATCTACTTCCTATTTTCTCCCAACATTTTCTAAGTACAAAACTCTGATATTAATTCCTCTGGAATTATTCAAGTAATCATCATCAATGAATTATTATTACTAGTCCTACTAATTAATTTGAAAAGCTGCTTATACAGTCCAATTATTTATACACAGAGAATGAAGAGAAAATTTCCATTTCCATTAAATATAAAGAACCCACTAATACTTTACTTTATGTATAATACTTCTTTCTAAGAATATAACGGTTTCCTCTAATGCTGTTTTGTTTCAGCATGACTTAAGTACATTCAATTTAGAGTGAAAAAAAATGAGCAAAACTACTTCTAAACTTGTACTTATCAGTTAAAATAAGGATACAGACTAAAAAAGAATTTTTAACTTGAGTTATATCAGAAAATTAATAATTTGACTTGGAGGAGAAAGGCAGTTCATAAACTAGATTAAAAAATACAATACAAAAGGTTATTTTCCTTTTGTATCATTTCCTTGGGTTCATTTCCTAATTGTTACTTGGGAAATTACCTTTATTAAATAAATTACTTCTGTGTGAAGTAGTAGTGGATACTCCCATACAAGATCAGGAAGATGTAACATCATAGTCATCATCATAAGACATCTGTAACAGTTTCTAATTAACAGAAGCTAAAGAAACAAGTCCTTGTAATTATTAACATCTGTAGTTATCTCATGAATGAAAATTCAGAAAACTCAAACCTATACATAGAGTAAGCATAAAAAGTATTACTTTTCCTTTGGTTTTACTTTGTTCTTTGAATCTAAAGGGATGCTAAAGGTACAGAGTTTATCGACATGGTTTTGTTAAAGCAAATAATGAAGGCAAGAAACCTAA
Organism: Galagoides demidoff; assembly: GCA_963574575.1. Lineage (NCBI taxonomy): Eukaryota > Metazoa > Chordata > Mammalia > Primates > Galagidae > Galagoides > Galagoides demidoff. The sequence goes on along the minus strand of CAUYQV010016468.1, from coordinate 26,147 downwards.
ACTAGAATCCAGAAAAACACTTCAGGGTATGGATCTTTATCATGAGATCATTTTGGGGACCATGAAATATCACTACAACCTGGACATACTCTAAAATAGAAAGCCTTTTTCTAAAGCATCCCACAAAGCTGTTTATTATACAGTCAGGCATGTTATCAATTTCACCAGAACCTTGAATCACACCATTTTTAAGATGTGGTATCAAGAAATAGTAATAATATAAAGTTTAAAACTGAAAAGTGAACTTATAATGTTTTTCACATTTACAGAGATCTTAGATGATTTCATAAATTTCAAGAGGAAGGGAACACAAATGTGGTATACATTAAATGGAACAGAAATTAAATTTCTAATCATGTTGACAAATACTAAATTTCCTTGACACATGCCTAGCCTCATCTGGCAATCTGAACCGTGGGATTACAAAGAGGTGAGGAACTTGCCCAAAGTTTCATAGCTAGAATGTGTGGGAGCCAAGATTCAAATTCAACCTCCATTCAGAGGCCTTGCTCTGAACAGACATTGTATACTGCCTCCCAGACTGAACACATACAAACATGTTTCCCTTTTTTCTATTCCTCATCTTAATAAATGGCACTATCTCTCAACCCTGTTGCTCAAAATAAAAACCTAAGTGTCATTCTATATTCTTCTCTTTGTTTCACCCCCTTCTATTTAATAAGTTGTCAGGTCTTATATACACCAGTAGCTAAATTTCTCTCAGTTGTCCCCCACTTTACATAGACCTCCACTTTCTTAATTCAACATGTGTAGCATTTCTCCCCTGAACTACTGCAGCAACTCTACTCTCAATCTTCAACTCTGTTATAGCCAAAGTAATCTCTCTCTGTGAAAAATGACCATTTACTCTCCTGTTTCTAAAAAGTAATGTTTTATTCCTGCCAGCAGTGCAGAAGTGTTCCCTTTTCTCCACATCCACGCCAACATCTGTAGTTTTGGGATTTTGTTATATGAGCTATTCTTACTGGAGTTAGATGATATCTCACAGTGATTTTGATTTCCATTTCTCTGATGATTAAAGAGGATGGGCATTTTTTCAAGTATCTTTAGGTCATGTGCCTGTCTTCTTCAGAGAAGTTTCTGTTCAAGTCTCTTGCCTATAATGAAATGGGATCACTTGTTCTTTTCTCACTAATAAGTTTGAGCTCTCTGTGGATTCTGGTTGTCAAACATAACCTGCAAATATCCTCTCCCATTCTGAGGGCTGTCTGCTTTCCTTACTATGTTCTTGCTGTGCAGAAGTTTTTTAATTTGATCAGATCCCAGTAATATATTTTCTGGTGTTGCTTCAATTGCCCAGGAGTTCCTCCTCATAAAGTATTCTCCTATGCCAATTTCTTCAAGAGTTTCCCCTGCACTCTCTCCAAGAATCTTTATAGTTTCATGTCTTAAGTTTAAATCTTTTATCCAGTGATAGCCAATTTTTGTTCATGGTGAAAGGTGTGGGTCCAGTTTCAGTCCTCTACAAGTCACCAGCCAATCCACCCAGCACCATTTGTTAAATAAGAAATCTTTTCCCCAATTTAGATTTTTGATAGGCTTGTCAAAGATCAAATGATAAGTGTCTGGGTTCATCTCTTGTTTCTATATTCTGTTCCATACATCTACCTCTCTATTTTTGAGCCAGTACCATTCTGTTTTGATCACTATAGATTTATAGTATAGTTTGAAGTCTGGTAGCATGATTCCTCCTGATTTGTTTTTATTTCTGAGTAATGTCCTGGTTATTCAAGTTTTTTTTGTTTCCATATAAAACAAAGTGCTAAATTTTCCAGGTTTTTAAAGTATGACAGCGGTGCTTTAATAGGAATTGCATTAAAACTATATATTGCTTTGGACAGTATGGACATTTTAACAATGTTGATTCTTCCCAGCCATGAGCACGGTATGTTTTTCCATTTGTTAACATCTTCAGCTATTTCTTTTCTCAGTTTTTCATAGTTATGTTCCTTTTAGAAAGTAGTTTGGAGAACACTCAGGGATCTAAAAGTAGACCTGCCGTTAAACCATGCAATTCCTCTACAAGATGTCTATCCAAAAGACCAAAAATCACTTTACAACAAAGGTATTTGTACCAGATTGTTCACTGAAGCCCAATTCATAAATGCCAATCATGGAAGAAGCCTAAGTGCCCATCGACCCATGAATGGATTAATAAATTGTGGTATATGTATATCATGGAATATTATGCAGCCTTAAAAAGACTTTAACTCTTTTATGGATGGACCTGGAACATATTCTTCTTAGTAAAGTATCTCAAGAATGGACGAAAAAGTATCCAATGTACTTACTACTGTTATGAAACCAATTTATAATCACTCTTACTTTCATAAGAAAGATAAATCACAACTATAGCCCAAGATGAAGGAGGAAAGAGGAGGGGGATGTGGGGAGAGATTCGATGGATGTAGGGTAAACAGTGGGACCATTCCTATGGTTCATATTACAATGGTACATGTCAAATCTATTAAGTATAGAGTATAAATGTCTTAGTACAATAATTAAGTGAATGAGGCGAAGGCTATATTAACTAGTTTGATGTAAGTATTCCTAATTGTATATAGGAATTGTATATAAGGCATCAATGATGCCCATAAAGGCATCAATGTACACATGATCTATGTGTTTATGACTTAACCAAAAAAAAATAAATAAAAATAATGTTTCCTCTTAGCATAATTTTCAAAGCCCTACACATACAGGCCACATACAGGCTACTAAGTCTGTTTCTAGACTCATTTGCTGCCACTCTCCATATACAGCCTAAGACTGACATGCTTGTTTCTCAAAGGCCACAAAATATTTCATGTAGCATCCTTTGCCTGGTATACAGTCCCATCCGCTTTATCTATTAAAAATCTATGCCTTCAACATATACCTCCACGAAAGCTTCTTCCCTAATACCTTTACTCTGCTTGCTTTCTCTGTGCTGCCGCCATAAAACTTTGTACACCATGCCTCTATTGTACCAGTCATTTCCAAGGGGATGGATCAGATACATTATACAGAGTAACCAAAGATCAGGGATAATATTCTCCTTCCCCCCACCCAATACTTAAGAATATAAGTACAGGATTCAAGAAAATAAGCTCACAGAAAACCTAAATCTCAAAATTCTTTACAATAGATTTAATAAGACTCAACTTTCTTAGCTTCTCGTATGAAACATTATGTGCATCTTTTACATTAGCTTTTCAAACCAAGAATTATATTTGAGTCAGGAGACCATTTCTGCTGAGCAACACCTGATTAACTGATACAAAATATAACTCCCAACTATACAAATAGAAGTCAACATATTTAATACCAAGATAAAAAATAAGCCTAAGTCTTTCACTTAAAATATCAAAGACATAGTTCTTGCTTTTTAATTTCTTTCTTCTCCTTTTTTTAGAGGTAATAATAGTACCCTGCTTTCCTTTGAGAAACTCCCTCTTGACTCCTGGTGGCTCTCAGGGAGCTGACAGTTAGGATGTGCAAGTGAGCAGCCACAGGTCAGAAAGAACCCCACGTGCCCACTACAGAGAAAGGAACTGGTTCAGAAATGAACTGGTGGCCTCAGTCAGGAATATCAGAGTTCATCCCAGAAGATTCTCCTCCTCCCCCTCCCCGGAAGAACTTGTGGGAAGAAATTCTGGTATTAAGTACAGAGAAACAGTTAAGTTTGGAACAGCTGCATACACTTTTTCCTGATTCTATGAAGAAAGCCTATCTAGGAATCCAGGAATGAGAGAAAAAGGCTGGGTACTATAATCCTAACACTCTGAGAGGCCACGGTAAGAGGATCACTTGAGCTCAGGAGCTGAGACCAGCCTGAATTAGGGACCCCTGTCCCTACAAAAAAAATAGAAAAACTAGCCCACATGGTGGTACATGCCTGTACTCCTAGCTACTCAGCAGGCTAAGGCAGGAAAGATCATTGGAGTCCAGGATTTGAGGTTGCAGCGAGCTCTGATGATGCCATTGCACTCCAGTGGGGTGACAGAGTGAGACTCTATATCAAAAAGAGAGAGAAAGAGAGAGAGATTGAAGAGAAATAAAAAGAGAGGGGGATGGGTGAAAGAGAGAAGAGGAAAGAAAAGTAAAAAATAGGGAGAAAGAAATTAAGAGAGAAAGATAAAGACAGAGAAAAAGATAGGATGACAACATACGAACCTATATATCCAAGCCAGGCACATAGGCAGTTTTATTCCTGAACAGCTCAGGTAAAGAAGTCAATAAATTATCTTTTTTGCTCACTTTGAGCAAAACAATAATAAATAATTTTAGAATTTTAAAATGATCCTTAGCTTTTTAATCAAATTACAAAGATTTTAAGAAAAGAAAACAAAATTATCCAAAATGACATTCAGTCAGAAAAAGGACAGAAAAGCATTGTAGGACAGTTAAGAATAGTATCTAATTATGATCTCAGTGAAAAAAGAAAGACATCACCCTCCATCTTCAACAGCACTTTCCTGAAACATAAATGTTTCAACACAAAAGATGCACTACTCTTCTATCTGACATTCTGTTGATATCTACACTTTGTCCTGAGGTTTGTGTTACTACTGAAGCTCATGACATCCAGCAGGATCAATATTGCAGCGATAGGACATCAAATAGTTTACTTTTTTACATATAAAGATACACTGTATTTGAATGTGTTATTCCCCAATTACTGTCAGTCATTATGAATGTGCAAATTAACATCACACTGAGAAATCACTACATACAGTCATTAACGATTAACATATAATAATGTTATGTTAATATGTTTTAATAATATATTAAAATATAAGTAGCTGAAAAAATTAAAAAATAGTGAAAGAACCAAATTCTGGTTAGTACATGGAGAAACTAGATAACATTGAATTGTGGGAGCATAAAATGGTACATCTAAAAAACAGTGGTAGTTTCTTAAAAAAAATAAACATGGAACTGTACTGTGACTGAGCAAAGCATTCCTGAACATTTATCACAGAGAATGAAAACTTATGTTCACAAAGAGCCTGCACACCTATGTTTCTAACAGATTTATCCATGTTGTGAACAGAACTATGTCATCTCAAAATTGATATTTTGAAATCCTAACCCCCAATGTGACTATATTTAAAGACAGGACTCTTCCGGGGGTAATTAAGATTAAATAAAGTCATTAGCTAAAATAACCAAAAAACAAAATATAGAGATATATACAAAAATGCATTCATAAATGTTTAAAGTATAAAGGAATATATGTATTTTTTTTATTTAAACTCCCTTTCTATAATTCTTTAGTAACCAACTGTGTATGTATGTGTCTGTAGTATTTAGCCGACCTCTCACACGTAGTATTTAAAACTAATTTTTCCAATGTAAATCCATTTATAATACAAACCACACATCAAAATATAAGCTCTATAAAAAGCTCACCTCACCTCATCTAAGTCTTGGATGTAAACTGGCTTTTCCTCTAAGCTGATTGGCATTGGTTCACTGTAGGGAATCCTTACTTCTTCATAAAGCTTGTTATTCTCTCTTTGGATTCCTTCTGGTAAAATCATCTATAAACATCAAAAATAAAAATCTAATAACAATAAAAAATAACACATTTACTCTGGTAAAGATTCTCTAATTAAGGAAAGAGAGAAAAACACTACTGTTTTATGCCAAAGCACTGGTAAATACATGTAGCTAAAGAAAAATAACCTAAATTTAAAAAAAAACCCAGCAAATACACAAAACCACACACACATAAAGCATTCATGTATCACAGATCTCATCTAACGTACAGGCCACAACATGGCAATCAATCTTTAAGTATCCCTATCCTAACCAGATGGTATTTTCTAAAGACAAATGTACTCATATAACTAGGAAAATGTGTAATACATAGTAATAAGTTTAAACAATGATGCCACTGATAAAATTCAAAAATACTAATTTTAAAAACAATGAAAAGAAAGTGTGCTCTGAATACCTATTCTGTTAGCTTCACATATTCATACTGTTATTATCTGATTTCCCCCAATATTTTAAAATAAAACTTAGCATAGTCTAGTCAACTAGAACTAGATTCACAAAGAAAACAGGGAAAAGCTACATGTCATTTACTTAGAACATTACTGAAAAATGGTTACATACAATTGCATACATACCTTTGCACCAGCAATGAATGCCGATGTTTTCATGGCTTCAGCCTGGGAGTCATAAACATGGGGATAACGTATTTTTTCAACGTCATCTCTCTGCCTGCTCAGAATTGGAACACTTCTAGCATTCAGTAGTGCGTGCTCTCTAAAAATATAAAAATAATCGGCCAAATTTAAAATCTTTATCTTGAAAAGGAAAAAAGACACTAAAACAAGATACCTAATAATAATTATTTCAGGCAGTCTTCTGTCATAAAAGAGAAGAAATTAAACTATGATATGAGAAATCCTGAAATTTTCAGAGCAACCAAACAGGATTCAGCACAATTTTGGATGTTATTTTTAGATAACACCATCTGAAAGTTTGACTTTAAAGACTCTTTATCTATAATTTTGTCTTTTCACAGGTCGGAGATATTTAACAAGGTATCAATTCCTTTTTAAAAGTAGGTTTCAGTATTTAAAAAATTAAGTGCAATAATGCCGTTATTTAATTTTCCTTCTAATTCTACAACATGGAGGTCATTAAGCTGAGACGGAAAACAAAAGTTGCAAATAAATTTATGTAAGTTTTATAAATCTCAACCTACTGGTGTGTGCATAGCACCTAAAAATAGCTTATTTCTATAATCTGAATCTCTCATCTATGTGAATGCAACCAAGAATATTCTAATTAAGCAGATCATTGCTTTCTTATTCCAGAAAATTAGGTTTTCATACAACAAAATTCTCTTCTTATAAGAAAACGTGACTAGAAGTAAGATTCATCTACATCGCTCATGCTAAACCAAAAAATGATAATGATAAATAAAAGCAGCAATTTCAACACACACATTTCCCAGCTTCCAGCCTTCATTACCTGTGTATCCGCAATTCCTTAGGATCAAAGCACATAAGTCCTTCTGAAACGTCTAAATCTTCCCCAGCCTTTTTTTCTCGTCTGGCAATTCTTTTTTCTTCACGGCGATATTGTTTTATTAACTGCTTTTCTTGTACTGACTGAATAGTGACTTGACAACCATAATTGGGTTTAGCATTTTCTCCTAAAATTTTTTTACAATTATCTACAAAGAAAATTTAAGAAATACAACATTTAACAAATTTTAATGTTAATTAACCTTCAGGAAAAATGACTTCTTATGCCTCTACCAAAACATAAAAGCATAAAATATGTTTTAAGAAGACTTTATTATGAATCACAATATCTAAATGATAGTACACTTGTAGCTAAGAAAGACTAAGCAGTTTAGTGTTTCATTATAAATTCTTACATACATTAAGAGCCTAAAAATAAAATTTCATAAATTTGAAATAATTTCTGTTAATATAATTTCAATGAATATGATAACCATCAATACTAACATTTATTAATAATATAATAAAATAAAAACTCTTTACAAGTTAAAATAACATTCCCTTATGTAATAGGCCTTAATCCTGTTAAGCTGCACCTATGCCACTTTATTTATTTATATGTGAAATAAAATTTATTAGTATTAGCTTCGGACATATTTAAGGTAATGGCCAAAGTAATCAAGGTAAAAGTATGGTCTGCCTTTTCACAGAAACACATTTACAAAAAAGAAGAAGAAGAAGGTCAAAACCACTAAGGGGAATCTGACCAATCAAAACTCAACATTTATAAACTCAATTTAGGTCTGTAAGTTGGTCAACTCAATCACTCAGGAAGGAAACATTTTCTTCCAACAGGATTATCTTCCATGTTGAGTTAAATTTGGGTAAGGAGCAGTCTCTTAACTTTCTGCAACCCTAAAAGAACTAAAAAGAATGTGTTTGAAAGCAATCCCAGCCAATAAGCAGGACCTACTTGCTGGTAGGCATTGGTGTGAGGCCAGGAAAACAATGAAGAATGAGACTTGGCCCATATTCTGATGGAGCACAAAGCAAGTCATTTTACCAAATCTCAAGATCCACTACAGAACAGAAAAGGAATTGATTACAGCATCAAGTTGGGGAAATTAGCTTTTTAATTCATTCTGTATCAAATCTTCACAATTCTAAGACACTTAATCACTGCCTCATTACATGATTTTAAGTAAGTCAGTTAACTCCCAATCATAGGAAATAATCACCTTGTACAATGGCTTTATAAGTCTTAGAAAATGAAGCTTGTCTCAAAGTCATGAAATAAGATATAATCCCATCTACATTAGGACTAAATGTTATAGTTCTAAAAAATGTATTTTCCTAAGTCTTAAATATCTTCTAAGTTGGTCTATACATCTGGTTTAAGAACAACATTTATAATGAACTTTCAGTGTCAGAAAAAGAATGAAATATTCCGACAGTTTCCACATGTCCACTGATGAGCTCAGATGTGCACATACAGAGGTGAAACTCAGGGGGAATCAAGTAGGAAAGGGGGAAATGTGGGAAGGGGCAAAAACCCACCTAATGAGTAAAATGAACACGTGGGCACACTTAGGGACATGATTTAAGTCCTATAAAAGTGATCAATGTAAGCAAAAACATTTATACCCACTTAAAAGTTTGAAATTAAAAAAAGATTTTAAGTGTAAAATTGTAACTATTTTCAGTGACAAGCTATGCTATGCTAATATCATTAACATTTAAAGCAAATATGATAGTAATTAATGCTATTGCATATACTTATAATCATTTAAATCAAGGAATTACAATAATATAAAGAAAACATGTCTATCTGACTGAAAGCTTTTTAATATCTAATTTAGAATATGCTAAAATCTCAGCTGGCATGGTGGCTCACACCTATAATCCCAGCACACTGGGAGGCTGAGACTAGCAGATTGCTTAAACTCAGGAGATGGAGACCAACCTGAGCAAATCTCTCTATTTTCTCTACTAAAAACAGAAAAATTCCTGGGCACTTGTGGTGGGCACCTATAGACCCAACTACTCAGGAGGCTGAGGCATGAAGATCACCTGAGCCCAGGAGTTTTGAGGTTAGTGTAAGGTATGATGACACGCTGGCACTCAACCCCAAAGGACAGTGAGACTCTGTCTCAAAAAAAAAAAAAAAATATTACGCCAGAATCTTATAAGACCAAACATAATAGGAAATGTTTAAAATCAAGTTGTAAAATAGCAAATGTCTAAATGCATGATTCTTCTTGGTGGATTAGGCTTACTATAGAGACAGACAAGCAGAAATAAACCTTCATTCTAACATAATGGGAATAGTGATTAAGTAACAAGAGTGCAATGATTCTTTTTTTCAGGAGTACTTCCTTACTCTCCTCCCACCGAAAGAAAAAAACTGTAGGGAAAATAATTTTTAATGTATACACACCAAAAACCCTACTGAAAAATATGCTGGTTGCCAGCTTTTTTAAACACAGTTTTCAGAAAAAATTAAAATCTATTTGTTTAAATGCCCCAAATTTAATTTCTAAGAATATAATTATTTTTCTTACATAGTAGCAATATCAAAAATGATCTAACATGGAATAAAAAAGTAAAATAGTTTAAAAAGAGTAGAAAACATCTCAGGGAAGCCTGATGGTTCAATGTGTTTAATAATTCTAGTTTAATATTTTGAATTAAAAAATCGGTTGCTTTTCAGAAGTTATCCTAATGAAATAAAATCTGTAGAACATAATAATGAACATAAATGAAACTCATGAACTAGTTTTCAAATAAACATCTGAAGCTGAACTTACACTGAACTTTATATTAATAAATTGTGAGTATTAAAAGCTGGAATCAGTATCTCTATGTTAATATTTGGGAGACTTACAAAATAGAACACCAAATTCTCAGAATATTTCAGCTCATTCCTCTACTTCTGATAGACACCCATATTAAATATTCCTAAACCTTCCTGACTTACTGCAATCTATCTGACTATGCACTATTCAACAGGCAGAAAGGCAGAAGCATTTTGGAGCAAGACAGTATGGAAGTACTCAACATAAAGATGTACAGAAAGTTAAAGTCACTAATCCAAATCTTCCAAGTTTCTAGCAATCTAAAAGCAACTCTAGGTTTCTGAGAACTTTTATTAGTAATCAAGAAAATCCGTAAGTAACAGAGAAAATCTGTAAGAAATTTTAGATTTAAACCAAGGCTGTCTTTATCATTTCCTTTTAGTACTATCAATCATAAGTGTAAAGAAAAGATGAGATAAATTGCATAAAGAACAGATGCTGAATAGTTTGAAGAGAGGTGTCTAATTTCTTGTGCTAATAAAATTTTTTAAAAATCCCAAACTGCGTGTAAGGCTGGCAAGGAATATTTGAGTCAATGTAAAACAAACTGTTTTCCTGTTTGTCACTTCAAACCTGACACCGTCAGTTGTGTCATGATTAAGTCAGGTATTTTTTATAATTTTGGTTTCCCAGGCAACTTTCCCTAATTGTTCCAGTGTTCCAGATTTTTAAATGTATGTAGTACATGACACTGTGAGTGTTCAATTTCCTGACTGTGATAATTGCATTTCAGTTAACTAGGGGACAGTCATTTTTCTTATATATATACTGATTATTTTATAGGTGAAGTAACATGACATCTGCAACTTTCTGTCATTCTTCAGCAAAAATTTAAAAACTAGGGGGAAGTGCCTATGGCTTAAGCGTTGGCCCCATATGCTGGGGGTGGTGGGTTAAAACCCAGCCCTGGCCAAAAACTGCAAAAAAAAAAATTTAAGAACTAGGGATATGTGTAGGTATACATGCACAGTTCAAGGGGGTGGGGGTGGGGAAATGTTACTGATCAGTGGATATACATTAAAGGCATGCAAATGTCCACTGTATTTTTCTTGTAGCTTTACTACAGGTTTGAAAGTTTTCAAAATAAAAAATTGTAGAGAAATTATATTATACTAGTTGGCTCAGAGTATTTTAAGTATCTGCTTTTTAAAAAAACTTTAAATGCAATACCCAAACATTGCCATAATTCCTTCCTACTGAAGTCATTTATATTTGTTTCATAATCTGTAATAGGTAAAATCTACTTAACGGAATGCTTTCAGTAAATTACATAATAGATCAAAGGATATAAAAAGTGTAATTATACTTAAAAAGTTTGCTAACTAATAAACCTTTCCTTTAAATTACAATTACCACTAGATACTATCTTACCTTGAAGAGCCTGAAATTTATGATCATTTGAGGAATTAAGAAATTTCACAATCGTAGTTCTATTCTGGAGGAGCTTCTCAATAAGGTCGAGTCCTTCAGGTCCCAGAAGTTCAAATAGCTTATAAAAAAGGGAAAAGCAAATAAGTAAAACACAGTTACATCAAAATTGAACTATTTCAAGTTATTAATATTGTATTCAGCAGAAGTATAAAGCTAATTGATACAGAAGTACCCCAAAAGTTTAAGAAAAATAATAACTTACACAGTGGCATGATTGTTTACATCCCTAAGGAGCTTTTTAAAGGCTAAATGCAATAACATAATTAAAGAACATTATTCAATGTTTTCAAACAATTATGATTTAAATAATCATAGAATAAAAAATTATTACACTTGGTTTTTCTTAGCATAAACAAATAAAATTCTAAGATTTATTTAATCTGTTTTCAACATACTCAGAATCCACAGTACTACTTTTCCTATAACTTAATACATAACAGCTATCATTTTAGAGGTAAAGAATCATTAGAATGTTTTAATGAATCATGACTACACGCCAAATTTTTACATTATTTTAAATGCTTAATAAATTTGAAGTCTAAAACATAGTGCTGTAAGTGCTTTATATAACTTTATAAAAATTTTACATCATTTACCACTTTCTTTTGCAGAGTTATTGCCAAAGAATAAGTAGATTTCAGAGTTAGAGAACCAGTGTTAGGAGTAAGAGACTTTAAATTCTATAACTTTATAACTCGATTAGAAAGCCTTTAGATGTTCTCAAATATGATTTGGGAATATTTATATTTTTCTTGTTCAGAAATGTTGAACTCTAATTTTGAATGTGATGATGTTATATTTACAAAATTCTAACTATTCTCAGAGAATTCATACAATAAAATCATAAATAGAAATTTATGTTGTGTATATGCAGGATAGGAAACATTAAATGTTTTAAAAATATTTTCTTTTTTCTGTTCATTTTATTGAAGTTATGCTCACAAAAGGACAGTAAAAGAAACAAAACGAATTGTTAAGGATGATCCTGTCCTGGTGCCGGTGGCTCACAGAAATAGAGCACTAGCCCCATATACTGGAGGTGGCGAGTTGAAACCTGGCCCTAGCCAAAAACTGCAAAAAAAAAAAAAAAAAAAAAAAAATAAAAGAAAAAAGAAACGAAAAGAATGATTCTGTCCTATCAATTCTAAATAGACCAGCCAATATTTATTGAACTTACTATATGCCAGGTACTATGATAAACACTTTACTAATCCCACCTAACAAATGCTCCTAATCTTTAAAATTAAAGTACCATTATTATTTCAGACTTAAGAAAATAAACCTTTAGAAAACTTATACAAATTGCCCAAAGTTACACAGCTACTAGTAGAGTTGCATTGCGAAATGACATCTGAATAGAAACTTTTAAGAATTTTCCACTATGCCATGCTAACACTTTTGAATATTTCCCATAATATGGTGACATTGAAATGACCATGAAATATATTGTGATAAAAAGATACCAATTAGATAACATAAAAGATATGAATTGTAGTTAAGACCACTTTAAAAAAGGAAATGGCAGAGAAAGCAATAAAATGGCAAGACAATAAAAAATACCACTTAAAATACATGAAAGTAAATATATAACTTATGACACCACCCACTCCACACCCACATGTTTTCTTAAAAGATCTATAAATTAACAGTAATCAACATAAACTTCTAGGAATAAGAAATTTGTAAATATGAAATTATGTTCATGTAGAAAAATATGCCCAGCCATTTTTTGTTGCAGTTGTCATTGTTGTTTAGTAGACCCGGGCCAGGTTCAAACCCACTAGCCTCTGTGTATGTGGCCAGCCCATTAATCACTGTGCTATGGGCGCCGAGCTCATAATCAACATTTTAAAGACAGGACTTAATAAGCCTTTTTTTATAAGACACTCTTTATTTTAAATATTAATAATTATTAATTTAGGCTCGGCACCCATAGCACAGTGATTACGGGGTTGGCCACATACACAGAGGCTGATGGGTTTGAACAGGCCCAGGCCAGCTAAACAATAACAACTGCAAGAAAAAACTAGCCAGGCGTTGTGGTGGATACCTTTGGTCCCAGCTATTAGCTAGGCTGATGCAAGAGAATTGCTTGAGCCCAAGAGTTGGAGGTTGCTGTGAGCTGTGACGCTACTGCATTCTACTGAGGGCAATATAGTGAAACTCTGTCTCCAAAAATAAATAAATAAATAATTTACACTTTGAATTTTACATAGAAAATCTCAGCTTTGTAATGCCTTAATATCAAAAATAAGATTTTCTTAATTATCATATCTCACATGAATCTAGGATAACCAATGATCTTGCCAAATCCAATGGTCTTTTTTCTGAGTACTGATTATAAAACCATTCACAGTTTTTGACACTCTATCTCCCTGACCGCAATTCTTTCTCCTTTCTCAAACTTTCTTGCTTCTAATATCTTGAGTTTCTTCCATGGCTCAAGTCATGGCCCTTCATTCTATTTTTCCCCTAAAAAGGAATTTATCCAATCTCAGGCAGAGCCACCCAGCAGAGCCACAAAGTCTGTGCACTACACAACTCCAGGAGACAATGAACACACAGACGCTGGTATGATAGGTACCTATAGAAATAGACCGCCCAGCAGCATTGTCAGAATGAGTTATTTAAAGAAAAATGCTTATAAGAGTAACTAGAATATAAGAGAGTCAGTATTTGTAGTTATTATTATCTTGGCTAAGCCAATAGCCAGAGTAATTCTTTTAAAACATGTCCCTCCTCAGTTCAAACTTCATGACTTCAGATCTCAGTTAAAGCCAAAGTCCTCCAATATGGCATAATATCCCCATATGTACTCATTTCTCTATGATCTCACTTCCTTCAACATTCCCTTTAACGCTCATTGCTCCAGCCACTCTAGCCTTTTACTATACCTAGTCCTTAAATATACCCCCACACTTTACACGTGATGTTCCCCACAATTAAAATACCCTAATAGATTTTATATGGATTATTCCCTTAATTCCTTCAGAGCAAATGTCACCTTAACAGAGTGACCTTTTCTAATCAATCTAAAAATGGTCATCCCATGCTCTCCCCTTATACTTGTACCATCTGACAAGTATATTGTGTATTTATTATCTGTCTTTGCTTGTGTGCCTCCCCCACTACACATCAGAATGTAAGATCTTAAGAAGAGAACTTTTGCCTGTTTACCTCTCCTATACCAAAGTTATCTAGAAACACTGCCTGGCACAGCAAATGTTACCAAAATTGAACTGAAAATCTCATAAATTTTGTCCACAATGGAAATGAATCACAAGCCCACTTATGTACTTCAGTTTTTCCAAATTTAGTCTTATATAGTCCTGCCTTATAAGTATTATAAGTACTAATGAATTTCACCTTAAAATAAGATACTCTGGGCCAGATGTGATGACTCAAACCTATAAGCCCAGCACTTTGTGGAGGATGAGGTGGGATAATCACTTGGGGCCAGGAGTTTAAGACTAGTCTGATCAACACAGCAAGACCCCCATCTCTATAAAAATTAAAAAATGAATTAGCTGGATATGATGGCTTGTACCTATAGTCCATTACAGTACTCTAGCCTGTGTGATACAGCAAGACTGCCTCAAAAAAAAAGAAAGAGAGAGAGAAGGAGAGATACTCTGCTTTCATATAATATACTAGAACCTCCATAGTTGACCACTTCCCACACTGAGTACCACCATAAATTGACCTAATTTTCATGGACTGAACATGTACCACATGAATCTATCAGTAGGCCTATAGTAGGCCTAGTTCCTTATGTTGACCACCTCTGTAGGTTGATCAGTTTGTTATGGCCCCTTGGTGCTCAACTTATAGAGGTTCTGCTGTATGTTAGTTTTTATAAATATTAACACTAAACTGGTAGATTATAGCTCTAATAAGATCAAATATGGAAAAAATATCCACAACTAAAGTCATCACCACATTCCTCAAATCAGCTGTCTCTTCTCATCACCAATTCTATTAGCTACACCTCAATCACTCAGTGAAATTCAAGTTCAAAATATTCTGATCAGGATTTATTCTTTTCTTTAGTTCACAAAATATCAAATCACACCGTAAGTCAATTGATTGTTCTTCTTTTAAAATATCATAAAAGAAGACAATTTTAAAATTATATGAAAGACAGTTTATAGAATAAAATTACAAATAGTCCTTAGATATATCAAAACACAAAGATGCTCAGCCTCGCTTGTCATGAAAGTTAGCATTATATTTGTTTTTTTAACCTTTCAAATTATCAAAACTTCAATAGCTCCATAAACTCTTTAATAGCATAATTAAGAGGAATCCAGACAATATCAAACACTGCTTGAAAAAGCAAAAACTAGCATACTCACCCCAAAAAGGGGCAATTTGGCATTATCTACCAAAATTCCAAAAGCATATGCCCTTTGACTTACAAAATACTATGTTTCTATAAAATAGAATGAGGATGCTCTTTGTATTCTAAAATAAAGGATCTTCTGATTGTGCAAAAAAACAAATAGAACTGATTGAATATTTATGGTATATTTTACTTCTTTTCAAATCATTTAGCCCTGAGTCACTTCTAAAAACTTAGTTCAATCTTCACACTTTAAAAATATCTTAATTATGAGAGATCAACTTCTAGCATGAAATCATGAGGAGCCCTGTAGACTGTGCCTCAGTAAAACTAGGGAAAACTATAACAAAACAACCACTCAAAGTCTCTGGAAATGGTCCTAAAGGCACATAGCAAATGAAGAAGTATCTATTCAAGAAACTGAAACTGAAAGGAACTGACCTCATTTACAAGGCATGAAGTCTAAGGCTGTCTCTCAAAAATCTCTAAGCTTGTTGTGAACTGCAATTAGGAGATGATTCACAGATTCAGAGATTAGGCTACAGGGACAGAACTGAGTGAAGAGACAAGAGGGTAGAGCCCTGTTGGGATCATAACATGTATCAAGACTGATCTTTGGCATTTTTCTTTCAAAGGGACCATAAATACTGGATTAGCCGGTGAAGCAATTTATGCCCCATGGAAATATTATTAACAGAGCACTAAGCTTGCAAACACCAGAGTTTAAAAGCTGGTGTGAAAGAAAAGAAAATGTAAAAGAAAAAAGGGCCCTACAACTACTCTTCCTAAGGAAAGGGTGGGCATACCCAATGATGCTCCCTGAGGAATAACATCAGAAACTTAACACCATGGAATGAGAGGGGATGGAACCATCTTCACTAAACAAACAAGCAAGTACCAATTACGAATACCTCTAAGGGCAAGGGACAGAAACCCAGAGTGGCCATATTGCATTAACTAAAATGTCCATTTACTAACAAAAAATAATGAGACTTACAAAGAAACAAGAAAGTATGATCCACCCTGGGGGGAAGAAATAGTACACAATAGAAAATGCCTATGAAAGTGATCAGATGTTCAAAATATAAAGGCCTCAAAGTAGGCATTATAAATATGTTCAAAAAACTTAAAGGAAACTATGATTAAAGAATTAAACCATGACTAAAGAAGTGAAGACAAATTAAAATCAAATAGGGAAAAAACCCAGAAATTTTTAAAAGAACAAAATGGAAATTCTGGAGTTAAAAGTATTATATAATAACTGAACTAAAAAATTAATTAGAAGGACTCAACACTAGATTTGAGCTAGAAGAAAAGAGAAATTGGCAAACTGAAAGAGATTACAATATTCAAAGAATAAAAGAAAAGCCAATGAAAAAACATGAAGAGAGATTCAAGAGAAATGTGAAACATCATTAAGGGCATCAAAACACACCAAAGGAGAGAAAAAAGCAGAAGACTTTTTGAAAAAAGAGTGACTTAAAACTTCTCAAATTTATTGAAAAACACTAACCCATACATCTAGGAAACTAAATGAACTTCAAGAATAAGCACAAAGAGATCTAGAAACACATACTCATAAAAGTGCTAAAAGTTATAGACAAGGAAAAAGATCCTTAAAACAGGAAGACAAAAAGAATCCATCACTTAAAAGGAAACCCCAACAAACTAACTGCTGATTTCTCAGCAGAAACAATGAAGGCTAGCAAGCTAGAGAAGGTGGAATAACATATTCAAAGTATTAAAAAAAAAAAAAAAAAGGAAAGAAATAGAAAAGAAAATAGAAAACCAAAAAACTGTCAAACATGTAAAAACACCCAGTAAAGCTATCATTCAAAAATCAAGGCAAAATAAAAAAATCACTGTATACAAAAAAACTAAGAGAATTTGTTGGTAGTAGGCCCAGCTCACAATATTAAAGGAAGTTCTCAAGCTGAAAAGCAAGTGACTCCACATGATAATTCAAATCCACAAAATACTTGATATATACACACACACATATATACATATATATGAACAGAGGACCAAAATACATGAATTAAAAACTGACAATAGAAAAATGAAGAGATTAATATGCAAATCAATAATAATAAAGGTTTTAATATCATACTTTCAGTAACGGATATAGAACTAAGCAGAAAATGGGCCAGGAGCAGTGGTTCATGCCTATAATCCCAGCACTCTAGGAGGCCAAGGCAGGTGGATTGCCTGAGCAATCATCAAATTAACTTACAGTAGTGCTTCAATACATTAAAGAATAAGAACAACCAAAAAATTAACGAACAGACTAAGTTCCTAAGAACATGTATAAAATAAAACAGCATTACTTCCTTATTTCTTGACAATACAACACATTTAACAGATGAATACAGAGTTTCAAAGGTCGTGGCCAATTTCCATTATGTGGTGAATCATATCATTGGTATTCTAATAGGAACAAAGCTATAGTAGATGCTATATTCCCAACACAGTATCAGATGTATCACAGATACTACAATGCCACAAAAGGAAAATAAAAAATATCAGACTTTTTTTTTTTTTTTTCATTTTTTGGCCAGGGCTGGGTTTGAACCCACCACCTCCCCCATATCTGGCACCCTACTCCTTTGAGCCACAGGTGCTGCCCAATGTTAGACTTTTAAAATAATGTTAACATGGAAAATTACACTAAAAATCCTGTAAAAATTGGTAAATATATATATATATATAATGAGCCTAAATATAATAATAGCTGATTTATACATGTTTTCAAACTCTGTTATGAAGAGATAAACTGAGGGTTTATCTGTGAAACCATGGAATAAATAAGGCAAATCTACTTGGATTATAGATTACTCAAAAGATTGAGGAGCTTTTGCTCCTAAATTATTTCCAAGCACAAGGTAATTCTGGTCATGCTATTGGAACCATGCTTCTTAGACAAGTTAAAAATCTTGAAGAAGTAATTAAGTAATCACTGAAACAGGATTAAAGCAAATAAAATTTCAATATTTACAAAAGGTTTGTCAGTTCTATTCTGTTTCCATCCCATGAACACTAAATTATTTATTAAAAGTCAAAAATGAATCTCTCTAGAATTCCAAAAAGACCTTTTGACAAATCTGAATGGTCAGATTTATAAATTGGAGCAAATGGGAGAGACATTCCTTTTCAAGCAAGCTCATTTGTTTGCATATCAAGAAGAAATGAATATTTTTCACAAAAAGCAATACTTGAAACTCATTATATACACATTTAATATTTGCATGAGATTTATTACATTTCATGGTAGACTGGCAATACTTAAGCAATAACATTTAATCTCTTTTCATAGTGGCATGGATAGTAAAACTCACAGCTTTTTTCAGGGGACCAACACAGATCTAATTTAGATCTAATTAGATCTATCTAATTTAGATCTTACTTTGCAAGACACAAAATTTCCTACACAGAATATTATATCACACATCACCTTTTGTGGCCATCAGTTGATATACAAAATGCATCAGCAATAAGTAGGAGAACCTATACTCATATAAAACTGAACACAAGATTAAAATTACCAAAGTGAAGAAAAATAGAAATAAGATTATTGTAAGTAACAATGAAATCCTAGTTCTTGTTTTTTTTTTTTTTTAATTTTTGTTATTTTTCCTCAGAATCAACAAAATACTTAAAAGGGCTATAATTAAGTTACTCTTATTAAAAACAAATATTCACCATGATTAATTTTCCATTACATTGATCAAACTAAGTTTTGAATTTTAACCCTAAGAAAGAATAATTGACTAAGTGTTCATTGGTCATCAACTGTGATAGTACAGTCGGCATATAAATTCTACACATTGAATTTAGTTATTCCATTTCAAGTGCCACGTCTGTAAATGGCTAAACCCTTAAAGAGTTTATCAACAAAAATTATGAGAAAGAGAAATCATTTATTTAAAAGAAACTAAAATATGATTTACTTTTAATTTCCCCTTAAAATTATCTGAAAAATCCCTTCCTATGCTAAGAGAAGAAAGAAGATGTCCCCTGAGAGAACAAGTATTATCAATTAGGATGATGAAGAAAAGATGTAATATATTCCTGCCTTAATGCACCTTCTCTGGTAAAAAAAAAATAAAAAGGTGGGGGGGAGATACACTCAAACTTAAAAACAAGACAAATACTTCCCTATTGGGCAAAACAGGCAAGGCACTAAGCAGGCTAAAGTTGTGGTCAGCTGGGTTCCAGGTCTATATAGCAAGGTCAGGAGTTCACCTCCTGTTGAGTATGTCCATTCAATGTGAAAACTACAGCTACTCTTACTTGAAGCCAGAGGATGAACATGATAATTACGTTCATGCAAAGAAGTGAAAAATAACTACCACCATAATAATACCTGGGGCCACAGCTACTACAGAAGTCTAGGGCAAGGGTTAGGAAAGAATGTGAAGGGAGGAAGCTTCAAATGAATGCCAGTCTAAAAATTAAAATTCTAAACCATATGAAGAAATCTTACACTATTTATTATTTTTCATTTTTTTAAATAAATAGTATAAAGCCGAAAAGATCAACAAAGCAGTTGCTTACTTAATTTATGAAATGAAATAGAAACTGGCAGCTATAAAGAGAGAACCATGCAGAAATTTAGAAATAAAAATAGTCACTAAAATAAAATTCAAGAGAATATGAAGAATTAAGCTGTAATGCAAGACAGAAGTAAACAAATAAAAAATATTTTAAAAGGATATATATAGGACATACAGTGAAAGGTTCCAATAAATCTCTAATACAATACCTATAACTGCCCTAAGAAAATAATGTCTATTAAACAAAAATAAAAATTGACACAAGAAAAAAAGAATTACAAGGCTATTATCAATCAAGGTGATCATTACCTTAATGTACATAAATTTTTATAAAGTGTGGAGAAATTGCATACTTTATAAAATCCAGCAAAATGCCTTATATAAAATAGATAATTAACATTTTTGTTGAGAAAATAAGTAATGAAAAGAGGGAATCAGTAATCAATATAAGGTTTTTTTCTATCACTTGTAGTCATCTGGTCACAAAATATACATTTCTTTTATAATTTTACATTGAAATGTACTCTATTTTTCACACAGAACCAATGTCTATAAAATCACCTTATATTTTTATAGTATTTTAAGTGTTACCAAGATTATTTATTGATAATAATCAATAATGTAAGAAAACAAGCAGTTGTAAAAAGCTTAAACATTTTATAGAAGAAAGCAATTTCTGTTGTGAAACAAATACCTCAGCTGTCACTAAGTGTAACTAAAAGACCTTCAAGCTTATCTCAACTTCTTAAGTATTTACAGACTGGAAAACTGTCAGATGTGTTAATATTTAAAATTGATATATGCTATATAAATAAAATCTAAAACATACGTGGAAAAAATAAAAATAAAGACCAACAAAACCAAAAGCTGATTTTCTGAAAACAAAGCAAACACTACTTTAGAAAACTCAAGATAAGCAGAGAAAAGACAGATACAAAGAAAAAAGAAACTAAAAGCTAGAGTAAAAATTAAAAGAAAAAATAAGACAAATTTATGAATAACGTCATGGCAAAGGCTGAGTACTCAGATGAAATAGTTAACATCATAGAAAAATGCAATTATCAAACTAGGTTAATGAAAAAACAAAAGTCTAAATAAAATAACTACTAGAAAATCTGTATTGGTGATCAATGTGCCCTCCAAAAAGACCCAAGGCCATATAGTTTTAGAGATACACTAGTATTAAACCTTCAAGAAATGGGTAATTGCTTTCTTATAGAAACTTTTTTGAAAATAGATAAAGCCCCAAAAGCTAATTTTGTGAAAATAAATAATGTAAGGTATTAAAACAGGATAATTTACAAATTCTCTAATCTGGCTAAAGTTCTAAACATTGCACAGAGATGGAAGAATAGAACACATGAGTGTCTAACCCCTAAGGCTTTATGTATTAATAAAATAGAAGAGGCATTCTGATTCTCCCAAACTAAGCATTTCCCTATTTGTAATTGTACAAGGATATGCATTTTAAAACTTGTCAAATGCAAATTGCAAATATTTTCTGCCATTCTTTGAGTCATCTTTTCACTCTGTTGTTTATTCCCTTTGCTATACAGATTCTTTTTAGTTTGATGTAGCCTGACATGCTTATTTTTGTCTTGCCTGTGATGTTGGAGTCATATCCAAAAAATCTTTGCCCAGACCAATGTCATGAAGCATTTATTCTATGTTTTCTTCTAGTAGTTTTATCATTTCATTTAGGCTTTAATCTACTGTGAGTTGGTATTTATATGTGGTTAATGACAGGGATCTATCTTCACTCTTCTGCATACTGATATCCAGTTTTCTCATCAATATTTACTGAAGATACTGTCCCTTCTTCATTGTGTGGTCTTTGTCAAAAAACAGTTATCTGTGAGCATGTGAATTTATTTTTGTATTCTCTGTTTTGTTCCACTAGTCTATGAGTCCATTTTTATGCCAGTACCATGCTATTTGGTTACTGTGGCTTTGAAGTATATTTTGAAGTTAGGTATTTTATCTTACTTATTGAGATAGACTTTCACTCTGTCACCCTGGGTAGAGCATCACGGAATCGTTATAGCTCACAGCAACCTCAAACTCTTGGGCTCATGTGATCTTCTTGCCTCAGCCTTCCAAGTAGCTGGGACTTCGGGTGCCCACCACAATCCCTGGCTATTTTTAGAGACGAAGTCTAACTCTTGTTCAGCCTGATCTCCAACTCCTGAGTTCAGGCAATCCACCTACTTCAGCTTCCCACAGTGCTAGGATTATAGGCAAGCGCCCCCATGCCCAGCCGAAAGATAAGTTTAAAGTACTAAATGCCTATATCAAAAATATAGAAAAAGCACAAATTAACAACCTTAAACATCCCACTTAAGGAAATAAGAAAAATAAGAACAAAGGAAACCCAGAGCTTGGAGAGGGCAGAATTAACAAAGAACAGCACAGAACTAAATGAAATTGAAGCTCCTTCTCCTAAAAATTACAAGATATCAAAAAAGGTTGGTTCTTTAAAATGGTAAAAAAAAAAAAACCCAAACCAAAACAAACAAACAAACAAACAAAAAAAACCTGATAGAACCCTAGCTAGATTAATCAAGAACTGAAGGGAATGAATTCAAATAATCTCAAACAAATTAAAAAGGAGACATTCCCACTGACACCTAGAAATATAAAAGATCAACAGAAAATACTATGAGCATCTTGATGTTCACAAACTAGAAAACCTACAGGAAATGAATAAATTCCCAGAAACATGCAACCACTCAAGTCTGAACCAGGAAGAAACAGACACCCTGAACAGACCAATATTGAGTAGTGAGACTGAATCAGTAGTAAAAATCTCCCAAGCAAAAAAGCCCAAAACCACATGGCTTCTCTTCTGAATTTTGCAAGATGTACAAAAAACTGGTACCAAACCTACTAAAACTGTTCCAAAAGATCAAGAAGGAAGGAATCCTCCATAAATCATGCTACAAAGCCAGTATCACCCTGGAAAGCAAGAAAAATATGCAATAATAAAAGAAACCTACAGACTATCTCTGATGAACAAAGATAAAACCATCTTCAACAAAATACTAGCAAACTGAATCCAATAGCACATCAAAAGGTAATTCATCATGATCAAGAGTTTCATCTCACAACGCAAACATAGTTCAATATATGCAAGTCAATAAATGTGACTAAACATATAAACAGAATTTTATAAAAATAGGTGTGGAAAAGAATTCAATAAAATTAGCATCCCTCCATGATAAAAATTCTTAGACAGTTTGGCATAGAAGGAAAATACCCCAAAATAATGAAAGCCATATATGACACCCACATAGCCAATGTCATACTTGATGGGGAAAAGTTGAAAGCATTCCCCCTAAGACCAGGGACAAGGCAAAGATGCCCACTATCACCACTTCCATTCAACATACTACTGCAAGTCCTAGCCAGAGCAATCTGACAAGAGAAAGAAATAAAAGGCATCCTGTTGTAAAAGAGGAAGTCAAATTATCTGTGTTAATTGATGACATGATCTTATACCTAGAAAATGCTAAGGACGCCTCCGAAAGACTCCTAGAGCAGGCAAATGAATTCACAGAATCGCAGGTTAGAAAATCAATGCACAAAAAAGAACAGTACATCTATATACGTGTATCAGTAATGACCAAACTGCGAACCAAATAAATAACTCAATCCCATTTGCAATAACTAAAAGAAAAGATACCTAGGAATACATTTAACTGAAGAAGTAAAAGATCTCTACAAGGAGAACTACAAATCACTGATGAAAAAAATCATTATGATACAAACACATGGAAAAATGTCCCATACTGATGGATTGACAGAGCCGATATTGTTAAAATGACCATACTGCCCAAAGCAATCTACAGATTCTACACAATTCCTAATTCCTATCAAAATACTGACAGCATTTTTCACATAAGTTCCTAAAATTCATGTAGAACAAAAGGGGAAAAAAAATCCTAAATAGCCAAAGCAATCTTAAGCAGGGGGAAAAAAAAATTGGAGGCATCACATTACTTTGACTTCAAATTATACTACAAGTCTATAGTAACCAAAAATGCATAGTACTGGCATAAGAGTAGACAGGTATAACAATGAAAAAGAATACAAAACCCAGAAATAAAGCCATACAAGTTTGGACAATTAAATTCAAAACACTTTTTTGTTTGTATGACCACAGCTCTGATGGTCATTCCAGAAAAATAGTTCCAAAGTTGCTTTGAAGGGTGGGCTAGGCACTGGGGTCAGAGCATAGCTTCCCAAGAGGAGTACTTTGAAGGTGACCATACTGATATCTGCCAATGAAGTATGTAGCACTTTTTCTTTCTTTCTTTTTATTTTTATTTCTTATAGCATAACTGTATACATTAATGCAATCATGGGGTACAGCATGCTATTTTCATATACATTTTGAAATATTCTCATCAAACTGATTAACATAACCTTCATGTCATTTTCTTAGTTACTGAGTTAAGACATTCATACTCTGTTTTTAGAAAAATTCACTTGTACCCTTGTAAGATAAACCATAGAGGTGACCACACCAATCACCCTCCCTCCACCCATCCACCCTCCTTAGCTCCCCTCTCCCACCCCTTCCCATATTCTAAGGTTATAATTAGGTTATGACATTCTTATAAAACCTATGAATTAGTTTCTAAATAGGGCTGTGTACATTGGATACTTTTTCTTCCATTCTAGAGATATTTTGCTAAGAAGAACATTTTCCAATTCCATTCATATAAACATGAAGGAGGTAAAGTCTCCATCCCTCTTAAGGGCTGCATAATATTCCATGGTGTACATATACCACAATTTATTGATCCATTCGTGGGTTGATGGGCATTTGGGCTTCTTACATGACCAAGAAATTATGAATTGGGCTGCAATAAACATTCTGATACAAGTATCTCTGTAGTAATGCAATTTTTGGTCTTCTGGTATGTACCTAATAAAGGAATTGAAGGATCAAATGGCAGGTCTATTTTTAGTTCTCTCAGTGTTCTCCAGATGTCTTTCCAAAAGGAACGAATTAATTTGCATTCCCACCAGCAGTGTAGAAGTGTTGTTCCCTTTTCTCCACATCAACACCAACATCTCTGGCTTTGGGATTTTGTGATATGGGCTAATCTTACTGGGGTTAGGTGGTACCTCAAAGTAGTTTTGATTTGCATTTCTCTGATGATTAAGGATAGAGAGCATTTTTTCATATATCTGTAGGCCACACGCCTATCTTCTTTAGAGAAATTTCTCTTCGAGTTCCTTGCCCACCCTGAGATGGGATCACTTGTTTTTTTCTTGCTAATATGTTTGAGTTCTCTGTGGATTCTGGTTACTAAACCTTTGTTAGATAACCAGCAAATGTCTTCCCCCATTCTGAGGGCTGTCTATCCACTTTATTTACTGTGTTTTTGGCTGTGATCAGGTCCCAGAAGTGTATTTTTGATATTGTTTCAATTGCCCAAGGGGTCCACCTCATAAAATTTTCACCTAAGCCAATTCCTTCAAGTGTTTTCCCTACACTTTCTTCTAGTATTTTCATAGTTTCATGTCTTGAATTTAAATCTTTAATCCAGTGGGAGTCTACCTTAGTTAATGGTGAAAGGTGTGGGTCTAGTTTCAGTATTCTACAGGGTGCCATCCAGTTTGCCCAGCACCATTTGTTAAATAGGGAATTTTTTCCCCACTCATTGTTTTTAATTGGCTTGTCAAAGATTAGATAACGGTAGGTGGCTGGATTCATCTCTTGGCTCTCTATTCTGTTACTTACATCCATCTCTCTATTTTTGTGCCAGTACCATGCTGTTTTGATCACTATCAATTCATAGTATAGTCTGAGGTCTGGTAAAGTAATTCCTCTAACTTTGTTTTTGTTCCTGAGTAATGTCTTTGCTATTCGAAGCTTTTTCTGATTCCATATAAAATGAAGTATTATTTTTTCTAGATCTTTAAAGTATGACAGTGGAGCTTTAATAGGGATTGCATTAAAATTATA
>CAUYQV010016466.1:0-28335 GCA_963574575.1 Galagoides demidoff | reverse complement strand
CGAGTCTCCTGCCTCTGCCTCCCAAGTAGCTGGGACCACAGGCACCCACCACAATGCCCGGCCATTTTTTGGTTGCAGCCATCATTGTTGTTTGGCGGGCCCGGGCTGGGGATTCGAACCCGCCACCTTAGGTGTACGTGGCTGGCGCCTTAGCCGATTGAGCCACAGGCGCTGAGCCTAGAATCAGACTTTTATGAACTGGAAATTGTACTTATAGGCAGAAAATTCCTGAGGAATGAGCCTGGAACTTGGCCATAATGAGTAGCCTTGGCAGTTTGATGAGCTGAATGTGCAAGATCTAAGTCTAAAGTGGAGAGCTACATTACAATGACCCAAGCTCATCAGTGGTGATTTGAGCCCCATAACCATCCCTGTGTCATTTCTTATCCCAATGAATGTGTTCAGGTATTTGCTTTATAGAATATTTACCTAAAGACACAGTGAACTGGGACACTAGAATCAAATGTTATATAAGGGGAATGAGGGCTGCCTGGAGACCACTCCTTTCTGTATTCCTATTCCTTTAGCAATATTTACTCTATATTAAACTAAATCTTTTTGGCTGGGTGAAGAGTTTAAACCTGCAATCCCTGAAATTCAGGAAGCTGAAGCAGGAGGACTGCTTGAGGCCAGGAATTTGAGACCAACCTGGGCAATATAGAACGACCCTATCTCTATGACAAATTTTAAAAATTAGCCTGGCATTGTCGTGTACACCCATAGTAGTCCCAGCTACTTGGGTGGCTGAAGCAGGAGGCCTGTTTGAGCCCAGGAGTATGAGGCTGTGGTCAGCTGTGATCATGCCACTGTACTCTAGTCTGGGCAACAAAGCAAAGCTCTGTCTCAAAAACAAAATAAAACATGATGAATTTTTTTCTAATTGGAAGCCTTGTACATGAAAGCTCATCACAAATAAGACACATATTTTTCAGATGGTGAGATTTCAGGCTGTGCACGATGGTCTGTAGAGGGGAGATAGTAGCAGCACATACTTAGGAAATGACTACACTGGCAATTTTACTCCTGGATGGAGAAAACATTGTAGTAACTGGAAAAACATTTGTTAAAGAGAGTTAAAAAATATATATCATTTTTCTTATGGCAGTTTTGGGGGTGGTTCATTTGATAATTTCATTAACATCTAATAATTTGCTCTTGGATTTATTAAGAGAAAGCAACTTTCTTGCTTAAAAGTTAGATAAATATAAATAAGAGAGATATATTGCTACAAATAAGATGGTCATGTTATTTTAGTTTTGGTTTAATATTAGTTTAAAACTAATTGAATGGCTGCTATTCATTACTGGCTAGGTGTTCTATATTTAATGCCTCTAATCCACAAAAGAACTACTGAAGGTTGAAATTATTCACCCTGCTTTAGTTATAAGAAAGCCACAGCTCAGATCATTTCAGGTAAAGAAATCTGTGCCAAGGGTCTTTCAGAATATGACGTGATGGCAGTCCAAACCCACATCTCTTTGCCCCAAAGGTGACATACTATGCCTTGTACCACGTGGCCCGCAAGAACAAAATGAATCCAAAGAAAGGTACTTCGAGGATAGGTTATATTTTCAACTACAGATTAGAAGTAAAATGATCAAGTATAAGCAGTCTTTTAAGGAAAATACATTATTTGGACAGAGATTTCTTGGAACTGTGTTCTTGGGAATCCTTGAAGCTCACCACTGTGACAGCTCAAAACCAAGCAATCCCTTGTACAGATAATATATCTGCATTATATAAATCACATGTACATTTGTCTAATGTCACCCCAAACTAGTTAAAGTTATGTGTAATACAGTGTTATCAATGTAGGCAGATAATAAATAAAACAAGCTCATGATTCATTATAATTTTTTTTTTTTGGCCAGGGCCAGGTTTGAACCTGCCACCTCCAGTATTTGGGGCTGGCGCCCTACTCCTTTGAGCCACAGGCACCACCCTCATTATAATGTTTTTAAAAATGTAGTGAACATAGCATTTAACCAGGTGTCCACATTTCAATGGTAATTATTTCCCTCAAGTAAATTCTTTTACTGTGGGGGAAAATAAAAGATCGAAAAATATTAAGATTTATCATGACCAAACAAAAACTGTCAAACGATTAATGGTGACATTACCGGCACTATAATTCTCATTTAAGGTAAATCCTTTTAATAAACATAACTAGCAATACAGAGTTATTTTCCTGATTTTGGCTTGCTCAGTATGACTACTGTGAATATAACAAGTAAAAAAAAAAAAAAAAACTAAGTGCTTAATTCTGTAGAAATACTGTAATTTCTAAATGGTAACTAGCAAAGTGGGAATGAAGGAAATCTAACACTTTCCCCACAGCTCACGCCCTTTCCTTCTGCAGCCTCCGCTGTGCTGGTTTTCCATGCTAAACACAAACTCTGCCTTCCTAAATGGTGAATGTGTTCATTACTTATACTGGCGCTTACAATGCTGTGAATGAAACACTAATGCCAGTTATTTTTATGTATTTCTTAAGTTCTGAGCTTGAGGTTCTAATTGTTTCGTAGGTATTAAGTGTTGTATTTTGCTTTTGAAAAAAAGAAAGTCACAGTTCAGCTTCCAAGGAAAGCCAGCTTGAAAAGTTTAAATACTGCATGGTATCAAACAATGAGTATTTGGCGTATGTTTTTGATTACAAAACTGTTTTAACTTACATTAATTTATTTAGGACATGTTTTTGATTACAAAACTGTTTTAACTTACAATAGCATCTAATACAAAGGGTTCATTTTTATCTGTTAGTTATTCAAATCCAGTGTGTTGCCAGTGAAAATTGTGCTAACGAGTTTTTAATAGTTCATTCATATTATTTTTAGATATGTACAAAACATATTTTACATACATACATATACACACTTTAATATACACCTATTATGAGTACTTTTGAAATTAATGTAAAATGTTTCAGTAATTTGAGAGCCTGTTGTATCTGAGAGACAATACTCTTTTCTACAAGGATATAAAGATAAATGACATATAATTCTTGAAATCAAGGAGCTTCCAATATGTTATATGTATTTTTATGTACAAATAATTATGAAGATCAGCTATAAGGTTAATGAGATTTTCTGTGAACAGTGAACATTTTGCTTGTCTTTTTCTTAGAATGTTATAAGTTTTCTATAGTGAGTATATATTATCTCGATTTATCAAAATATATAAATTTTTTTTTTTGGCTGGGGCTGGGTTTGAACCCCCCACCTCTGGTATACAGGGCCGGTGCCCTATTAACTACAGGGAAACCCAAAATATATAAAAATATTTTAATCTACTTGGTAAAAGAAAATAGGCATATTTGATAATTTATTTTTTTAGGTTGAAATCATATTTAGCTTTCTTACTAAAATTATAATTATTCATTTATATTTTTATTTAGCTATCTAAATAGTTTTTTTAAAAAGTCCATTAGCATTATATTGTAATTAGAAAAATTGTTACCAATCAGGACTAATCTAATGAGGAAAATTCTATATTAAAAATTTAAAATTATAAGTGAGGTTTAAAAAATTGACTTGAGATTTAGGCATATATTTCATATATATTACTTACTCATTGTTTGATACCACACAGTATTTAAACTTTTCAAGTCGTAACAAGTGGTTCTAATGTAAAAGGTAGTGTGTTTTAAATTTCAAATTTCACTTGTTCATTGCTAGCATATAGGAAAGTGATTGACTTTTGTAAATTAACCTTGTATCCTACAACCTTGCTATACTTGCCTATTAGTTTCAGGATTTTTTTTTTTTTTTTGTCAACCTTTTCGTACTTTCTATAGATGATCATGTCATCTGCTAACAAAGTCTGTCTCATTGTTTCTTGACAATAGATATAATTTTTTATCCTTTTTTAATCTTACTGCATTAGTAAGGAATTCCAGTATAATGTTGAAAAGCTGTGGTATGAGGGACATTTTTGACTTGTTCTTAGTCTTAGTAGGAAAGCTTTGAATTTCTCACCATTAAGTTTAATGTTAGATGAAGGTGTCTGGTAGATATTTTTTATCCCATTGAGGAAGTTCTCAGTTTACTGAGAGTTTTCATAATGAATGGATGTTGGATTTTGTCATATGCTTTTTCTGCATGTGTTAATATGATCCTATGATTTTTCTTCTGTACCCTCTTGATGTGTCAGATTACATTAATTGATTTTTTAATGTTGAAGCACCCTTGCATACTTACAATAAGTCCCACTTAGTTGTGGCATAAAATTCTTTTTATACAATATTACATCATAATTCATTGAGAATGTTTGCACCTGTGTTCATGAGAGATTTATCTGTAGATTGGCTTTTCCTTTAATAGGATTTAGAGTTATGTGTATGTTTTTAATTTTGCCAGTGTGTTTAAAACATACTGTTAGGTTTTTTTATCCATTTATGTGATAGAAATGAAATGATTCTTCTTCCCACACTTTCTATATTTAACTATATTTTCTGATGTTAAAAAATATCCCATCAATGAACTCTGCTTTAAATGGTTGCCTTGAATTTCTTTATAATTGCAAAGAATTTCTTAAGCATAGGAAAAATAAAGAATGTATCTTTGTTGTCTGTCTTCTACATGTAAATTTGAACACATTTCTTTATTAATTTTTCTCCTTTGGTGAAAGTGGAATAATATCTTAAGAACAGTTATGTAATTTGATGAAAATTTGTATATATTGAATAGTTAGTCCAGTGTATAAGTTTCTTCCACACTTCAGAACTATGTTTTTATCTTAAAAGGTAAAGAGTAGTTACTACATTTAATACAACAGTTTTCATTCATCCTTCCACAATTTTTTGATAATCTCATCAGATAAATGTATAAGTGAAAATACTATTTTAAGGCTTAAAAAATGGACAATTTAATTAAAGAAAAGCATCAGAAGCAGTATTCATAGCAAGGAATGTTAACAGTAATGAAGTTAAGCTTGAACAGAAGTGTATGTACCAGGAGTAGGGAGGATTATCATGTTGGAAGGGACATTAAGTTAATTATAATAGATAAAGCCATGTTCAAGAAACTTCAATGAGATATACTTTAAAATGTACATTATTTTATAAAAATATGACTACTGTGTACTTAATAATTTCAAAAATGAAACTATTTGTTAATTTTAAAATTAACCTTTCAAGGACTTTACTGTCTGCTTTTTTGTAGAACATTTGAATATTTGGTTGCAGCATGGAGGTCCACAGTTCAGTTGATCCTCTAGATTGGTATCAATCATTTGTGACCTTATGGGCATCTTTATTTTAGTTAAGTAAGAGAATGTAGAATCACAGCTATAAGTGGTTAAAAAGCAAGAAAGCATTTTTCAGGCATGTTGTTAAAGGCGTGGGTATTCTGCTGCGTTTTTCCATATTTCAGTTAGATCCTTCTTAGCATCAAAAAGTGATTTTAAAATGTCATCTCCCCAAGAGCTCAATCAGTTCCATCTGTAGTTCCTTAGGTACCTTGGTGATATCAACTAGGTGAGGCTGAAATGCTGATTTGCATGTGATGGCGTGATTCTCAAAGTCAGTGTACCTTTCGTTGTATTCTCCAATTAATAGGTTCTATAACAGCTGTGTATTCTTCTAATGATTCACACATATCATCCTGTTCATCAGTGATCTTTGTCAACTGGGGAAAAATGTTCATCCAAAATTTCCTTGTGAAGAAGTGTTTGTTTTTTTCAAAATGCATAGACTTCTTTGCTGCATATCATATATAGACTTAGTTTTACCTTGCAAAGAAGGTAAAGTCATTTTGATTTGACATGTTATCACACAGAAATGCATCGTTCCTGTAGAAATCTCCTTTCAATATTTCACAGTGCTGATTTTGTTCTTCATGAAATTTAACTACCTGTTCTCATAGATAAAATTTTGGCTCACCCCCGCCTTGGGATAGCCAATGCACTTTCGAATAATATGGCAACTCTACACGGAAGACCTCATTGTTTTACTTCAGCATGTTGTGCACCTGACGAGGCTGTGTTGGATTTGCACTGCTGTAGCCAACAATGCTTATATTACAGCTTGTCCCAAAGCGTGACTTAAAGTACTACCTTCAGCACAGACTTTGCTGATGCAAGATACAATGAAAAGAAATGAAAGCATCTTCATTTGTTAATACGTTCTAAAATCCGAGCAATAAAACCTTCATTTTTCTCTCAAGGATGGTGTTTTGTCTGTACATACACTCACTCAGTTTACCACATTCAGTCCAACTTCATGACACGTATCTTGAAAATTGTTGAAGGGCGTCTATTCCCTGTGCTCTGTCCGCAACAGTGCCTAAAGCAAGGAACTTTTCATAACAAAGAAATCTTGTGTTTTGACCCAAGTAAAGTAGAAAACTTGTGCCGAGTCAGTAATAATATCAGTTGATTCACCCTAAGTGATTGAATAATATACTGTCTGTTTTCCTTTTGAAGTATTGCATGAAGTTGTTCTGTTAAGGTGAAGGCTAATTCTTGCCGCTGATCAGTTATTGTTCTTCTGGAAAGAGGCAGCTGTTTGTATGATACCTCGGAACCTATCAGGGGTTAAACATTTTACAACTTTGTCAATGCGTTCTTTAACAATTTCTCCATCACTGAAAAGACTTCCCGTTTTTCCCGAGTATATAAGCTATTTCATAAGTTGCTTCAGTGGCATTATTTCCAGGTCGTGCTGCTGCTTGAAAGAATTGTCTTTCCTGTTGCTTTTTATCTTTTAATTTCTGCAATGCGGCCATTCACACCTTTCCCTCTAGACTAAAATGTATCTATGGTCCGTATGAGCATTGAATTTCCTTGGAGTCGATATTGCTGTTTCACAAAGCAAGCAAATCATCTTATATTTAGGAGAAACAAGATAATACTGTAATTCCCAGTCCTCATCCTTCAGCATTCTCTTGGTCTTCCTTGACGTGATGGGCTATTAAGCAGACAGAATTTAAAAAATATTGTCAAGCTGTGCAACTACACACAAATTCCACTTCAAACAAAAATACAGTGCAGCATTGTCAAAAGCCTCTAGTAGACTTGGTGTACTCAAGCCCCGAGAAACTTTCCCCAACCAGCCTGATCTGGTAGTGGCACCAGTCAGGCAAGGGAAGTTAGAACTTAATCCTAAATGCAGCAGCCATCAATTTAGCCCTTGTGGATTACTAATGTTCTCTCTTTTTTTTTTTCATTTATTATAGGTTTTTTTTTTATTAAATCATGGTTGTGCACATGCAATTATGGGGTACCATGTGCTGGTTTTATATACAATTTGAAATACTTTCATCAAACTAGTGAACATAGCCTTCACCTCATTTTCTTAGTTTTTGTGTTAAGACATTTATATTCTACACTTAGTAGATTTAACATGTACCCTTGTAAAATGCACCGTAGGTGTCCTCCCTTTATAAGGACATATTGCTCCCTGAATTTGGTGAGTAATAAATAGCACTAGAGCCATTTACGTGTGAGTCCCTCCAGATCTCTTAGGTTCTTTTAATCCTGTTTAATTACTCAGGGGATGAGTTCACAACATGAAAAAGTTATTGATAAAAGGCATACCTTTATCAATCACCTAAATGGTTTTTCTTCTACCTTTCTTACAAAAGGCCTTTGCAGAAAATATTTCTAGAAGATACCATGACAGTGTGTGAGGCTTCATGACAGTCTTTACTCACTGCCTGATTCTTTAACAATTGTTCATATAGGCTCGGTGCCTGTGGCTCAAGTGGCTTAGGCGCCAGCCACATACACCTAAGGTGGTGGGTTCAAATCCAGCCTGGGCCCGCCAAACAACAATGACTGCTGCAACCAAAAAAAAATACCTGGTGATGTGGTGGGCGCCTGTGATCCCAGCTAGTTGGGAGGCTGAGGCAGGAGACTTACTTGAGCCCAGGAGTTGGAGGTTGCTGTGAGCTGTGATGCCACAGCACTCTACCCAGGGGGATAGCTTGAGACTCTGTCTCAAAACAAACAAACAAAAAAAATTGTTAATTTATAGATCTGTGTGATTAACAACAGTGGGTGTTTATTAATTCATGATAATAATTTCAGCATCCCGGTGGCATCAATCCAATGTGGCCGGGTCTACATTGGACCTGCCCCAGAGAGGGGAGAGCCTAAGGGCCCCATCCAAGGCACCCCCTTCCTGAGGCCCAGAGCTGAGTATATTTGTGATACTCAACGATGGTCTTTGCCGTTTTAGAGCACACAAAATCATGTGTATTTCAGAAACCAGAAGTATTTCTGTGGGCACTGCTTTTTCCATATTACTGTGTCACATGCTTTTTCTACCCTGCCCTAGACTGAACATGACCTTGCCAGATAAATAGTGGGCTAGTTACTGACTCCACATTCGTGCTCTTGAACAAAGATTCTGTTACCTTTTCCTTTGTTACCCCAACTCACAACTTTCATATAAAGAAGTCTTTTTCTTTTCTCAAAAGAGAGAGAAGGTTACATATGAACATTTGAAGAACATATATAAAACTTACTAAGGAAAAATCTAACCACTGGAAGAAATGTATATAGGAAGTTAATCTTCTTACAAATTAATAGCACAAATAATGAAACATTTACTCCTCTTTGTGTATTTATTTTGAAAGATAAAAATGCATATTAATTATCCTCCTTTGGTTTTCTTTAAAACCTAGAATAGGGTTTTATTATTTATAGCTAGTTTGGTGTATAATTTATGGTAAACTTTTCGGATGACTAGGCAGGAAATCTTTCCAATTTTTTTCACTGCTATAGTCCCAGCCCCTAAAACAGAGCCTTATAGAGAGTAGTCACTCAATAAATATTACCAAATGAGTATGCTATGGGATAATATTCTATTAGAACTATCATTTGTATGAGTCAATTAACTTTTATTAGCTTATCAGGCTAATCAAGTCAAAGATGTAAGCATATGGAACTTGTGACTTTTCAAGAAGGAGCTCTGAAATAATTATATGGTTTTGAACTCTATTCAAAGATTTTAGAAAATGTGATTTTTCCTATAGTATATAAATTCATGCTGTAGAATCAAATCTGGGAAGAACCTTAAAACCTATACTTTTCTACTAATATTATCAGGGATGCCCATTATCCCTCTTTGGAGGGTAACTTAAAACACTTCACACAACAACACATCTGGTAAGCTTCTTCCCACAGCTGTATTCCAATAAGGAACATCTCCAAAGGAGAGCGGGTGCACAGTGGGAGATTTTATAAAGCATTCTTTGCTTTGTTTCTGTCTTAGTTTTTTTGAGCATCTATGACACAATACCACAGACTGGGTAATTTCTAATGAACAGAAGTTCATTGGCTGACAATTCTGGAGCATGGGAAGTTCAGGATCAAGGGGCTGGCATCTGGCAAGAGCCTTGTTGCTGTGCCATCCCATGGTGGAAGGGCAAAGTGAGGACAAGAAGGCATCAAACTTGTCCTTTTATAAGGTAAACCCCCCCTCCCCCGGTTTTGGTATTAACACATTCATAAGCTGGTACCCTCACGGCCTCAAATGCCTCCCATTATTCCCCACCTACAAACATAGCTGCATGGGAATCAAATTCCCGATGCATGAACTTTGGGGGACATGTTTAAACCATAGCATATCCTTTACTAAATTACTTTTATGGGTGGTCATAAAGAACACAGCTTAGAGCCAAAATGCCTTTGTCTTAGCTCTGCCATTTGCTAACACTGTGGTATTGGACAAATTACTTAACCTCTTGATGCCTTGGTTTATCATCCATACCGTGGGGATAATTATGGTGCCTACTTCATAAGATTATTTCTGTGATTTAATGAGCAGGGTTCAGCACTCTCATTCTCTAGAGGAACAGGGAGTAAATATTTCAAGCTTTGTATGCCACGTGGTCCCTGTACATCATTCAACTCTATTGTTGTGGCATACAAGCAGCATAGATAACCGGTACATAACTGAATGTGCTGGGTGGCTCCTGTGGCTCAAAGGAGTAGGGTGCCAGCCCCATATACCGGAGGTCATGAGTTCAAACCCAGCCCTGGCCAAAAACTGCAAAAAAAAAAAAAGAATGTGCTTATGTTCTAGTAAAACTTTATTTACCCAAATAGGCACTTCAGGAGCCAAGGTTTACTAGTCACCCTGGATCTAAAATATTGCTTCATATATGATCAAGTTTCAAAATGATTCAATATTTTATTCTACTTTTTTCAGTTAATATATCATGGGCACATAGAAATGTCCAATGTATAAAATACTACAGCATATTTGAAAAATGTAATTTTTGACAAAATTACAAAACTCTTATGTGAAAGAATTTCTGGTAGCAAACTCTCAAATTAATCAAGGGACATGATTAGAAAATACTTGTAAGAGAATATTCATGGACTAGGTTTAGGAGCATTTGGTGATCTGTTTTAAGTCATGTGGTTGGGAAGCATTAGGAATAGGGGCTGGAAGGGTGTGGGAAAGAGTGGGGGTATGCAGGTTACCTGCCTCCTTTCTAGCCTGTGGCCTTGACACCTGCCAGTCACTTAAATGTGATTGAATTTAGAAAATAGCTCTGTCTTTTGGCCATCCAAAAATTGACTATGAAGCATGAGTGCCTGTGAAGATGCTTAGGTAATACATCATCAACCCCAACTTTTTATTTTATAGAACTTAACCTCACTATCTCAATATATCTGACTTAATGCTAGATATATTATCCCAGTCTCATTTGTATCAAGGTTGGATGAATCCAGGCAAACTCCAGTTACTTATGCAGAAGTGGTTTTTAACTTATATTCATGTGTTTCTTGGCTCATTTATTCATTTAGTAAAAATGTGTCGAGTGCTTCTCTAGGATAGAGTTTGTGGACAACAATATAAAAAAACACCCACAAAACTTAGTCACAGGGATCAAGACATTTCTGGTGAAATGGGCACAATGGACCAGCAGTAGCTAGTGACATGGTGATTGATGAAAGTACCTCAGAAGGACACTCAGGAATTGGGAACACAGAGCACATAACCCACCTGGCCAAGGAGGTGACACCTATGCTAAGACCTATTGGAGACGTTCCTGTCAGCAGGGTGAAGGATGCGGGATGGGCATTTCTGACTAGAGAGCACCGCAGTAAGAGATTCCAGAGGAGCCCACGTAGTTCATCAGGGGTGAGTGAGCTAAGGAGGGGCTGGGGAGGTGGCAGGTCTTGGTTTGTGTAATTACAGAAGTGGTGACTGAAGAACTGAACTTGAGGAATAACATTGTTGTGTTGACCCTTGAGGAAGAACAAGTCTAGTAGCAGGATGGGTAACTAATGGGTGGAAGGTAGTGGTAAGATTCTGAAACCAACTGAAAAGGTTTTGCAGTCGTCATCCACGTGAGAGATAATGCCAGTTAGTCTTTTGAAGGAAAATTTAGGAGCTCGAGTTAGAAGAGGTGAAGACTGACTTCCAGGGGGAAGTAAGAGAGAAAACAGAATCCAGATGACCTCTCGACTTCTGGCTCTCTATGCGAATTTATGTTTGGTGTCTCAGAAGGAGGAGCTGGAGCACCAGGGCCAGGAGGAGGAGACTTGCTCCAGGTTGGAAATCATGGATGCAGATACTTTGAATTTTTAGGATTAAAAGAAAAACCCAAGGAATAATGTCCCAAAAGATCTTCGGGGAAGGGAAGTTGCTTCCTGTAAGTGCGTAGGTTGCTGCATCCTGGTCAGTGCCCGTTCTCTGCCAAGAGTGTGGCTGGACTCATCCGTACTACAGACTGTTCTTTGTTCATTCAGTTTATCCAAGAGGCACTGGAGTCACTCAAATAAGAAGAAAGAACATTTTAGTTAATTAAAGTAGTTTTGTAGCTTTTCTTTGAAGTTTTCATTCTGGAAGGGTCTTCTGCGGTTTAAATCCTCCATGGTACTGCGTACATCAGCTTGCTGGAACTGTAAGGCCGCAGGCATTCTCTTTCACGGCCTTACGTGTTCTTGTGAGGGCACAGGCTTGCTTTACCTTTCCGTCACAACAACAGTAAAATCAGTTCCAATCTGATTAGAGTTCAAGAGTACATTACTTTGGCATCCAAACTAAATGATTGCCTTGATTAAGCCAAAATAGTTTTCAGAAAGAGTAAGAGTATCTCGTGTGCTTTTATTTTAATTTATTTTGTATTTATTTCTAAATAACATTTGATTTTATACAAACCTTTTGGCCCAGAATGAGAAGTCATTGAGTATTGCCATTTTTAATTACTAAATGGTGCTGAAGTGAATTACAAATGCCAGATAAGATGAAGGAGGGAACAAATTTGCGTTATTTAGTACTTAACGATTTTATTTTTAGGCCTTGAGGACATTTTATAATCTTTAGATTTTCCAATGAGATATATTTTTAAAAGTCATCCCAATAAATTGGGAAAGCACTCTTGATGTCTGGGATGGGCAATGCCATAAGCAGAGGAGATCAGATTTTACAAGTAGTCCTGTCCTCAGCCGGGTGTTGTGGCAGGTGCCTGTAGTCCCAGCTACTTGGGAGGCCGAGGCAAGAGAATTGCTTAAACCCAAGAGTTGGAGGTTGCTGTGAGCTGTGATGCCACACAACACTCTACTCAGGGTGATAAAGTGAGACTTCATCTCAAAGAACAACAACAACAAGAACAATAATACAAAACAAACCCCCCCCCAAGTATTCCTATCCTATCAATATTTTCTGTGTTTAATGGCTGGAGCAACCATTTGTAGTGTCACTTTATGTGGCTTTGGCTTTTAAATCTCTGACCTGCCTAAAGAGTCCCCTCACAAGAACCATTTCTAACTGCAACATGCTGTTCTATTTGGGGTAGTTTCCTAGGAAATCTTCAGACCCACCACATTATGTCAAATTGTGCTCTCTGGTCGTTCTTGATTTATATTTTTATGTATATTATTGTAATTGATAAACTACTTTCATTCTGTTTTTTTTCTTTTTTTAGAGTTTGAGCATTTTGAGTTCAGTATTTTTTTGTTGTTACATATTTTTTATTGAGGGTACAAAGAATTAGGTTACAATGTTCGCATTTGTTAGGTAAAGTCCCTCTTATAATTATGTCCCACCCCCAAGAGGTGTGCCATCCACCCTAACATTGTGCCCATTAAGTGGAGACTCCCCCATCCCCTTCCTTCCTCCCCTCTCCCCACTGCCCATTTCCCCACCCCCCACTTTGAGTTGATTTGAGTTTTTCTCTTGTGTGCGGTGGAATAGCTCATCAACTGTCTTCATGTTAGAATTGAGTACATTGGATTCCTTGCTTCAGTGGTTTAGAACTCAAAACAGGTTTAAATGCTTATTGTCACATAGTTTTTACCCCAAGTCTAGGAAGTGGGTACTATTATATGTCGGTCATTATGAAAGTTTTGAAATATACAAAAATCAAGAAACATAAAACCTGTGTGGGCAAAAAGAAATGAAGCCCTCTCTGCCACACTGATGAGCTGGGTGAGTGGAAACTTGCAGGGGTGAGTCAGAAAAGACGCTGGAGACCGTGCTCCTTTCAGTGAGGTACTGGACGTGGCATAGTCTGTCTTACGGTTTTCGTAGTGACCTATGGATGCCATTCAGCTGAGGAAACTGAGCTCAGAAAGTTTGAGTGACTTGCTCAAGTTTATGTGGCAATTAATTTATATCAGAACCAAGGTTCTTGTTGTAGTCATTAATTTGGGCTCCAATGCCTACACTGTTATCCACTATACTCTTAAGAATGATCTGATTCCAAAGCATTTATGTACATGAGAAGAAAAAAATAGCACGTGTGTAGATGTTCCTGACCTTCCCATCTTCCTCCCTCTGTCCCTGCTCCTGTCTCTGTCCATCTTTTCCTTCTCTCTCTCTCTCTTTCAAGAGCCACATAAAGCACATAGAGCTTAGAACCAAACAGACCTTATTTCAAAGCCGAGTTCTGTCATTTCCCTGCCACCTTCTTTTAAGTTAGTGAACTTCCCTCCAACTTGATTTCACTATTTTTAAAAGGGGGATGATAATACCCTTGTCAGAGTGATTTCTGCTTAAATGTTTTTGTGTCTGGGAAATGCCTAACCACAGTAGCTGTTGTTCTTATGATGAATTTTGTTGTTATTATCCCTGTTATTCCTTTAGGTCACCTCGGAGGCTCACTTTTAATGCCGCTGTCATCCATACGCTCAGCCAGTGAAGCCTGATTGCACTGTGGCTCTTTTAGAGCTGCTGGAATATCTTGCTTCTAAGGTCTTTTGAGAAAGCCGCATTATTCCATACACCACCCATGAGTGTTAGAACAAACTGCACAAGAAGACCACTGGGACGCGGTGGCATTTTGCCTTTCAGAACCTTGGGGTTTTTTCTGTGTCTTTATTTTTATATCGTCCTGAAACCTTTAAAAAATGTTGTAGAACTTAATGTCAGCTGGGATAATGCTGCATTTCTTGATTTTATTTATTTATTTATTTATTTGCAGTTTTTGGCCAGGGCCAGGTTTGAACCCACCACCTCTGGTCTATGGGGCCAGTGCCCTACCCTTTGAGCCACAGGCACCACCCAATTTATTCATTTATTGTTGGAAGGAATTTTTTTTTTAATGCCAAGGCATGGTCTATCTTGATGAATGTTATATGTAAGCTTCATGTGGTCCAGCTTTTGAGGCAGAGACCTTCTAAGTAAGGCTGGATACTTTAAAGAATTTATTATTATTTTAATGGCAAATGAAGCAATTCTGCCGTCTGCCACCCCCAGCACACACACCCCGCCCCACGTAGGCTCTCACACCCCTACGTCACTGGCCTTATTTTCTTTCCTTTATAACATTTATCCCATCTGCAACAATCTTCCTTAATTGTTTGCTTATATATTATATGTCTTTTCCACCATACTCAATAC
The DNA here is from genome assembly GCA_963574575.1 of Galagoides demidoff. NCBI lineage: Eukaryota > Metazoa > Chordata > Mammalia > Primates > Galagidae > Galagoides > Galagoides demidoff. The sequence continues at coordinate 13,535 of CAUYQV010016466.1, read as the reverse complement.
CAAATATAAGTAGGGAGATATTATTTGACTTCTCGTAATTTCCCTGGGGCAATGCACAGTGCCTATGTTTTGAGCTAATGAATGAATCCATGTAAAGTGGCCGGGTTTGGTTCATAACTATCCCTTCTGTAAATGATTAGTACATTCTTTCCCCTTCTTGGTGTATCTTTGCAGAATCCTCTGACGATTAAAGTCTATCAATGATCAGATTTCTCAGATGATTCAAAGCAAGTTATTTTTAAAAAGGCTCAACTCTTCTGTTTCATCCTTGAGGATGAACTTTTGGAACAACTTAAAACCAGACTCGGTCACTGTCTGTACTTTTTCAAAACCAATATATGACAATGGCACCATCTTATTTTCTCTCAGACATTAAAAGTTATAGCAACAATGCTACCCAGGGTTTAATCCTACTTTTTTCAAGTCTATGGCTTTTTAAATGAAAAAGCTATCCCTGCATATAGTTTTTTTAAAAGCAAGTGGTTAACTTTACAATGGCATGTAAATCTTCTTGCCATCTCAGACCCTTTAGCGTCATGCTAAGTAATCAGTTTTTTAATTCACAGTAATTTAGTGCCATCTAGAAACATTTCACTGTTATGCTATCACATAGGTGTGTCTATACTTAAACGAATGCTGTGCTCACTTTTATAACCCCTTGATTATTTTTCCCCACTTAAATGTATAGACCTTTACTTTCTATATTAACCCATGAGGACTTGACTCACGTTTTAGAAACAACTATATATTATTTCACTGTGTAGATATACATTCATAAATTTAACCATTAGTCCACTAATGAGTATTAAGATTTTTTTCAGCCTGTTGATATATAAAATGATGTTCCAATACATATTATTGCAAATATTTTTCATACACACATTTTAAGGTATCTACAGAATAAATTTTGAAGTAAAATATTGGATCAGGGGTATGGAGGGTCACAGTGTATGGCACACCTCTTGGGAGTGGGACAGAATTACAAATGCAATCATTTAACCTAATTCTTTATACACTCAGCAAATCCCAAACAATAAAAAAAATTTTTATTCCTTTAGGTGACCATATATTTATACATGTGTATATATATGTATATGTATATATGTATATATATGTATGTACATATATGTATATGTATATACATAATCAAAGTATTTGTGTTTTCTACGTAATGTATATGTATATATGCATGTACATATATGTATATGTATGTATATATGTATGTATATATATAATCAATTATTTGTGTTTTCTACATAATGACAGATCTTCCCACATTTCTTTAAGTTGGTTTTACTGAATTTTACTTCTAAAAAGAGTCTATGAAACTGCCGTTCCTTCTAGCTTCTAACCAATATTGTTGATGATCAATTTATTGGAATTTTGTTAATATTATTAGTGAAAAAATGGCAGATCTTTTAACTCTCTTAACTTGCAATTTTTATTTATTCATCTATTTTTAATTTTCTTCTTCTTCTTCTTCTTCTTTTTTTTTTTTGCAGCTTTTGGCCAGGGCCAGTTTGAACCCACCACCTCCTCTGGTATATGGGGCCAGCACCCTACTCCTTTGAGCCACAGGTGCCACCCCTAACTTGCAATTTTTAGTTGGGTAAAAGTCTTGAGATATTTTCACTTATTTGAAATCCATTTCTAGTACTTTTTGGGTTGCTCGTTTTTCTTTTATGGCTTTGGCATTTCTTACCGATTTGTAGGAATACTTCATTTAGAACAGAAGTCAGCTCTTTACAGCCATATGTTGCAAATTCTTTTTCAATTTACTGTTTGGGCTATTTCTTTCAACTTTACCAAATCTTTTTTCATGCAGAATTTTTTTAAATTCAGACAAAGTTACTAATCTTTTCTATCACATTTCTGTCTTTCATGGACTCTGTGTTTTCTTTCTGATGTATGGGGAAAGGATTTCCTATTGTTGGATTAAGTTAAACACTGTATTATTTTATTCTAAAATATTATAGGTTTTTAAGACTGCTTAAATCCATTATCCATCTGGAATTCATTTTGTTGGAAGGGTGAATCGAAGATCCTGCTAATTTTAATTTATTGATTTTTTTCATGTGGGCAGCTGATTGTCTCAACTCTATTCATTGAATGATATACCTTTTTTCCTAATTTCCATATACATATACATCCAACCTTTAGTAAATACTGAAAGGAAAAGAGGAAAAGACTGTGCTGTGTTTGAAAATGATGTTATTTCATTGCTTTTTATTTGCAGTTAGGAATAAGTGGCTCAGAGAGGACTATGACAATTACAAAACAAGTAAACTCTTTCCATCTTATCATGATGGTCTGCATTATAGTAAGAAGCGAGATCTCAGAGAACAGCTGGCCAGACAGTGGCAGTGGCTGCGATGGGATAGTCCTTGTTGGGAAGGCCTAGGAAATGTACTGATTATGCTAAAGAAGGGGATCTGTGACCGCCCTCCAGCAAGTGGAGGATGCCGAATTGTACCTTTCAGGGTTCTGCATCACCAGACGCCTCCTTTCTTCACAATCTCACTTCATCCTGGTCTGAGGGAGACCCAGCGCCCTGGAAAACTTTCAGTTTCTGGAACTCCACAGGCTTTCCTGCCTTTGCACATTTATCCCTCTAGCTGGAATAGTTTCACCCTCCTGGCTGATAAGAATTTAACGTAAAATTTAAAATACACCACACATCCACATAATAATTTTAGGAGAGAGTGAAATCCTGTGCTCACAAATTCTCTCCTCCTCACTTCCATAGTTAAGTAGGAAAGAAGAAATTACCAGATAATGGAGGGATTCCCATTAGTACATTAGGCATCGCTTTTTTGTGCCTGTGGCAGAGATTGGTACAAGGACCTAGTGGAAGGCCTGGGATGGTGACTGAAATAAGCAGGATCAACACTGGGAGTGCCCCTTCCTTGCCTTTATTCCATCAGAATAATACTAAGTGAGCATCCTGGGAGAATACGTGTTGTTTCTTCTATGAGTTAGGAGAATATGTATGGATAATTTATAAGCCCATTTCTTAACTATTCTTCACAATTATTTCATAAAAATAAGCAGCTTTATTTTTCGGAGAGCCTTATGCTCATAAAAATTGGCATCCTTTATTCTGAACATACCATCCCCAGCAGTTTCTTGTATATCTAGGTTAGGAGAATGAAAATGTCTACATTCCCAAGTTGACATTTAAAAATGTAACTCACTACCATAATCCCATGCAGGCTAAAAAGCGAGATGAGATCGAAAGCTGCAACAGTTAATTAAAATTCTGCATGGATGCGTGTAAAAATTAACATGTAAGTCAATGCCTGTGTTTACATCTGAGTTACTGCCCAGGGCCTGCGTTCTTTTTAACTCAGGACTTTAGCAGTAGAAGGTGGAATTCTGCTGCCTGTGTGAGGGTGGGCCTGGTAGCTGCCTTCTGTCCCTTCTGTGTTATGTATTGTCCCTAGGGAGAAAACCATCTACGTTTCTACCTTTTATGCCATGGGGCTTGGGACGAAAATCTATGAAACCTACACAGATAAGGAATAGGCTTCAACTGGGAAAACCTACATAGCCAAGGATCAGAAGGAGAAGAAAAGGTGCGGGGCCGCTTATGCCACCGTCATATCACAGAGAAACATCATTGCTCAGGTGTTTCTGGGCCTCGCCTAATGGAGGGATGCACAGGCTGGTCCGTCCCAGGTAGCCTGGGTTTAGGATTCCAGGGGTTTAAGAGCCTTGTCTGGATATGCCAGCTGCCAAACAAACCTTGAATGCACGCCTTGTAATACATGGGATGTTTCAGTTCCTTCTGCGGGTCGGGGGAGCTGAGGCAAGTTGAGTTTGAATGGCCCTTCCTTCTAGGAGACAGGGGAGTCCTGGTCCCAGTTAGCTTTGGGTTGAGCCAACCCTTTATTTCCAGGACCAAAGTCCTGTTCCTCGTACTACAGTGTAAGAACACTAAGGGCAAATTATACTCTAAAGAAACATAACAATTAAAAAAACAAGGTAATGGGAGGCGCCTGTGGCTCAAAGGAGTAGGGTACCGGCCCCATATGCCAGAGGTGGCAGGTTCAAACTAGCCCTGGCCAAAAAAAAAAAAAAACCCAAAAACGAGGTAACTATGTGATACGATGACTATGTCAATTTGTTACATTATGGTGACCCTTTTACTGTGTACACATCCTATGACATCATATGGTGTACCTTAAATATATAAATTGAAATATATTTTAAAGAAATTTTACTTTCTTTAAAAGTAAAGAATGGGACTGTTACTTTCTTTGCATTATTACTATTATTATTGTCTAATATTTCGTTGCAGCAGTCATCTGAATCTACATCTTTTCTGAATGTATTTATCTTCTTTTGTTCTTTATGAGGTTTTTGTTTTCAGTCCTTATGTTAAATATTATTATTGTCATTAAATTTAGCCTTTTAATTCTGTGAAGGCAAAAGTGAAAACCTAATATACACATGTATATGTAAGAAAAATAAATTAAAATTAAATTTAAAAAAAAAAGCAATTTTAGTAGAACCTGGGATGTGTGCATGTGTGTATGTGTGTTCGTGTTTTCCTTTTATGGGGCTGGGGAAGGTTGGAGAGCTCATTATTTTGAATCGCATAGCCACATTTCTGATCCAAGTCTTTTTTTTTTTTTTAATAGAGGCAGAGTCTTATTTTGTCGCCCTTGGTAGAGTGCTATGGTATCACAGCTCACAGCAACCTCCAGCTCTTGGGCTTAGGCAATTCTCTTGCCTCAACCTCCCAAGTAGCTGGGACCACAGGTGCCTGCCACAGTGCCTGGCTGTTTTTCTGTTGCAGTTTGGCCCGGGGCTGGGTGTGAATCTGCCACCCTCTGTATATGGGGCCAGTGCCCTACTCACTGAGCCACAGGTGCCGCCCTGCCCTTCCAATCCATTTCTTCTGCTCCCAAATGACTTTATACATGTTTTCATTTCTTTGCTTTTTAATTATTGTTTCTGTTTGCCTTTCTTTCAAAAAGCCTTCCTGCTCAGTCTCAGCTCTCCGGGTTGCTTTGCACGTGAATGTTATCAGGACCTCTCCTGTGACTTTTCCTGCTCAGACTGATTTGTCCTAAGCTGTCCTTCAGCAGCTGCAGCTCAGATGTGCATGTTGTCAGAAACTTTGTCCTGTTGTTTGATGCTGCCGATAGGGTTGTGGCTAATTAATTTGTTAGGACTCTGGCTAGGCTATCCATGACAGTTCAGGTTCATGTTATTAAAACCATAATGTGGTCACGAGCATTACTATTCAGGTAATGAGTTTTTCATGAGGTGTGGTGCTGTGTTGTAGTGGAGTTGGCTGGTGTGGAAAAAGGACACTTAACATCTTGGTTTCCTTTTGCTGGACAGGAGGCTTTCAAAGAAGTGGAAGTTTTAGTTCTGTGGGGGTTTATAATGGAGTTTCAGACTGGGATCTGATACAACCTAAATGATTAACTAATTTGAAGAAAATTTACTCAGTGAAACTTAGTGAGAGGCAATGTCATATGCTTCCAGGGCGCAATTATAGCTGAAAGAGGCTTATTCAATTTCCATTCTGCTCTTAGCATAGCTATATGCTCATGTGCTCAGGATAAAGCAATATTTAATTAAAAAAAGGCAGAACAGTGAAATCATACCAATGAATAGGAGGAGATGGATGTCAAAATTCTTCCCTGGGCAAATTGAGATCTGTGGTCTAATGTTCTCTGAATTTCCATACATTCAAACAGGGTAACTATGTGAGATGAGTTCACCTTGAACACCTGTAAGACTAATTCGAATGTACACAAAACCTGTTTGTGGGCCAGGCTGGGGGCTCATGCCTATAATCCTAGCAGTTTGGGAGGTCAAGGCCAGTGCATGGATTGAGCTCAAGAGTTGAAGACCAGCCTGAGCAAGACTGGGTCCAACCCATTTCTAAAAATAGCGGGGCACTGTGGCGGGCGCCTCTAATCCCAGCTACTTGGGAGGCTGAGGCAAGAGAATCGCTTGAGCCTAAGATATTGAGGTTGCTGTGAGCTATGACACCGCAGCATTCTATAGAGGGTGACAAAATAAGACTATGTCTCAAAAAAAAAATAATAAAACCTATTTGTGCCCTATATTTGGGGAGAAAATATCATCTTTGAGATGTCACGAATCCGTGTTTACCATATCTCAAAATTTTTCTAAGTATTTCAGATAGCATATATATTTATTTATTTAAAGATTGGTCTGAGAGGATAGCAAAATTTGGAGTTTTTTTTTCCCTTTGGGAAGTTTACTTATTTGAAATCTATTTCTAGAACATATTTTGAAACACTCAAAGCCATTGATAAAGTGGGTATTTTACGGGATCGATGTGATCTTTAAACTTGCATTAATATATCCACATTGTAATACTTGACATTTATTTACACTGTTAACTTGGAAAGCTAAAATGCAGGAAAGAAGTTGTCACTCATTTGTTTTTGGATCTTCCACACAGTGAGCATTCAACTCACTTTACTTTTTTTTTGGGGGGGGGTTAAATTAAATCATAGCAGCGTACATTAATACTATCATGGGGTACTGTTTCTATATACAATTTGAAATAGTTTCATCCAACTGGTTAACATAGCCTTCATGTCTTTTTCTTAGTTATTATGTTAAGACATTTATATTCTACAATTAGAGAGATTCACATTTACCCTTATAGGATGAACCATAGCCATGATCCCAGCAATCACACTCCCTCCACCCACCCTCTCCCCTTTCCCCATATTCCTGGGTTAAAATTGGATTGTAGCTTTCCTATGAAAGCTATAAATTAGTTTCATAGTAGGGCACATTGGATACTTTTTCTTCCATTCTTGGGATACTTTGCTAAGAAGAATATTTTCCAGCTCCATCCATGTAAGCCATTTTTATTAATGGCTGCATAGTATTCCATGGTGTACATATACCACAATTTATTGATCCATTCATGGATTGAGGGGCTGTTGGGCTTCTTCCATGACCTAGAAATTATGAATTGGGCTGCAATGAACATTCTAATACAAATATCTTTATTGTAGTGTGATTTTTGGTCTTCTGGATATATACCTAATAGAAGAATTATAGGATCAAATGGCAGGTCTATTTTTAGTTCTTTAAGTGTTCTCCAGATGTCTTTCCAAAAGGAACATATTAGTTTGCAACCCCACCAGCAGTATAGAAGTGGTCTTCTCAACAACCATGCCAGCATCTGTGATTTTGGGATTTGGGGATATGGGCTGATCTTACTGGTAATACCTCAAAGTAGTTTTGATTTTCATTTCTCTAATCATTAAGGATGATGAGCATTTTTTCATATGTTTGTAGGCTATGCGAGAAAGGAGGGAATCAGAATTTCAAGATATTATTCAAAAGATATCTCAAGAAATTATTCGACTTACTTTTCTTAAATGGAACTGTTCTTTTCTTAAATGAACCACATAACATAAGCTGATTGGTGGGTGGCAAGTAATGAATAATGTGATGCCTTTCATCAAATATGCTTGTATTATTCTTCAATATTTAAGATTATAATTTTGTTTGAAATTTTTAAACCATGTACAGTTAGAAATGTGCATTAGACCTTGGTCTTTCTTAATGATGACTTAAAGAGGGAAAAGACATAGGTAAATCCTTAGACACTACAGTTACTCAATTTTTGTTGGTTTATTATAATACATATTATTTGTTAATATCTGCCTGAAAAAGAAAAGAGAGAAAATGAGGCAAAAATATGAGATTTGCTTAGAGTATGAATGAAAAGACCTAAAAATATTCTAGTTTTAAAATTGGTATTTGGGGATTAAGATGACTCTGAATTATTTAATTGGCATATCCCTAAAACAAAGGTCATTTTAAAAGTAAATGTTCAAAAGTGACTAGAACATTTTAGGAGATGATGAGGTAAGTAAGACTTGTCATTTTAAAATTATATTTATGCATGTTTTAATTTATTTTCTTTATCACCAAGTATTCTCATGATAATCTCAATATTATTTCAGATGTAGCATTTTTTGTGTGTTATTTAAGTAACCTTATATCACTCTGTCAAATAAAGTGATGGGCTGAGTGAATATTGTTCAAACATTCCCAAAGCTGATGGTTCATATGCTTAACAGTATATAATTTGAGAATTCTACTTTGATAGCACATATTTAATTTCAATATAGCCAAGTTTCCATGAGCTGTTATAATGTCTAGTTTGGCAAAATGTACCCAATATTATTTAGATAAGAAATCGGCTGAGATTTTTAAATGTCACTCCCTTTAAAAAAAAAACACACAGTATTATTGTTATGTCAAATAAAAATGATCTTTTAAATGATTTTAAAAGTTACCTTTTTAAAGTCATTCCTCTAGTATACATTACTATATACTGCCCAACACAATACTAAATTTCAACTTAAATTTACTTTAAAAGTCTGAAGATATGGTGGAGTGTTAAAAACCTCTGACCTTTAGGAATCACTTGGCCTTTTAAAATTATAGTTTTAATCTATGGGTAATTCCAGTAAGATTTCACTAAAGTACTTAAAAAAGATTGTTACGGTCTAATCTTTATTTTATATGTTCAGATCTGTAGTAAGGCAATAATGAATTACTTCTGTGTAAGTGCCCCAGTACTCTCAATGGCAAATTTTAAACTTCATTAACTTTGAAATAGTAAATTGAAAGAGGAAGGTAATGGACACTTAACCCCTAAATAATTTCTGTTTAGCGACACATTACATTTATTCATGCCTTTGTTCTTTTCAGTTTATCTTTATTGTGCAATCAATAAGTATTTATTGCTTCTGTGATTTGTTTAAAGTATTACTAAAGATAATGAGAATCCTAAAGGCGTGAGATATGGAACTTAGTCTGCTGGACAAATTGTGTTGTTTTTTTTTTGGCCGGGGCTGGGTTTGAACCCACTACCTCCAGCATATGGGGCCAGCACCCTACTCCTTTCAACCACAGGCGCTGCCCAGGACAAATTGTTTTTGACGAGATAAAAAATCCATAGGAGCACCTACTGAGCGTGTCAGATGTGCGTCCTGAGATCAGATAAGCATGGCAGAGAGGAACCCACTGGAACACCTACTGAGCGTGTCAGATGTGCATCCTGAGATCGTACAGGCATGGCAGAGAGGAGGGGAGTGTTGGGTCATTGTGGTCTGAGTGTGTTTAGTGAATTTCACAATCTCGGATTATACCTGGATACAAACCTGTTTCAGAAGAAACAAGGAGAAGCCTTTTCCAAGCAGTGGGAATTTGGGTAAAATTGTAGGGTTAGGAACGCACCTGGAATGTTTTAAACGGTCCTGGAATGTTGGGCCAAAGCAAGAGGCAAACCTGGTAAGGAAGAGACCAGAGGCTGCAGCGTGGCACGAGGAGAAGGGGATGAAGAAGTGTCAGTCTAGAGAGTTGGGACTCTGTAGCTGCTGAGGGCTTTGAGCTGAGGGTGACAAGTGCCAAAGAATCAACTTTGTCAGATGATCAGAGAATATAGCTCCGTGAGAATATTACTGTGGGTTCAGTAATATGTTTTAAAAAGCTTCTTAAAATAAGAGTGTCTGTTACATATTTTGATTGCTAGAGTGTGTAATAATTAAACTATTAATAAAATGCTCTATTTTTTAAATGCAGTGCTGGATTACTCAAGAGGCAGATAAAGCACAGACGCAGCACATCAGCAGGAGTGCGTACCCCTCAACATTATCTTGTGAAAGAATTTGGTATTTTTCAGAAAGGCATCCAAGTGGTCACATTGGAAAAATCAAAGTCTTAATATTTTCATTTACAACTGCATATAGGAAGGAGGTGTATTTTCCGTGCTTTGGACCTTTAAAGAGTTTCTCTAACCTTATATACATGTGATCCGTAAGGAGAAGGCTGTGTGCCTGCAGCTTGCTGGATGACCAGTGAAACTAATAGACTCTTTGAAGAAACTAGAGACGGGCAGCTCTCAAGCATCTCCCACTAATTACTTGGGAATCTTATTAAAATGCAGATGCTGAATTCAGTTGCTCTGGGTGGAGCCCTAGATTCTATGTTTTTAATGAGAGCTCCTAGTCTAAATTCATGATCTATGTCCTTGGACCACACTGAGACTAAGTAATACAAGTTTCAGGGGGTGGTTTCTTAATGCCTTTGTACATGGACAGACATGCTGTGTTGCTATCTCCTGGTCTGCACTTAAAGTACGATTTTAACTTTCTATCCAATACTTTAAATACCGAAGGATGTAGCATTTTCTTATGATTTTTTTGATTTTGTTTCAATTGTTTCTGCTATGAAGAATAAAAACTTTAGTTGTCTCTGCTGTGGAGGATCATAGTTTTTAAATACATTATTATTTCCCTTAAGAAATTTGTTTCAAAGGGATACGAGACACAATTAGAATGTCAGGGTACCCATAGATTGTATGATAGATAGTGTCTGGAGTGTTGAGATAAAGTAATATGACACAGCTGTGATTTTGTTATTCCACCATTTTATAACATTATTATTTTTTTTTCTTTTTGAGACAGAGTCTCACTATGTCACTCTCAGTAGAGTGCTGTGGCATCACAGCTCACAGCAACCTCGAACTCTTGTGCTCAAGTGATTCTCTTGCCTCAGCCTCCTGAGTAGCTGGGATTCCAGGCACCTACCACAATGCCCGGCTGAACATTATTATTCTTAATAATATTCGTAATAATATTCAAAGAAAGGAAAGGCCCTAGAATACTTGAAGTATAGGGATCATATTGAAATTGATGTTAATTAGATTTGATACTATAATGGCCTATCAGACCTAGAATTTCAGCTTGGATTTGTTTAGCCAACAATGGAAACAAACCATCCATTAAAGGTGCTTGGTGATGTAGAGGACAGGAAGGCGGTGGGGGTAGAGAGAGGCTGATGATCAACAGATACATGAGAAAAATGCATCTTGATGTGGGACTTAGTGTAGGTCCCTAGTGTGGGACCTAATCCTGGTGAGAGTCTGGAGATAGCCAGGTCTTTGAGGAGACTGCTGTCATCATCCAGCCCCAGAGAAGGACGAGGTAGAGGGCAAGAGCTATGAGACTTGAAAGACACTGATATAAGCCAGATTCATGAAGGTTTTACTTTTGTCTTTATTAGTTTCTCTGTAGTGCTTTGAAGTCCTCTGAGGACAAGGATACCGTTGATGGTTTCTTTATTTGTGTGTTTTGTATTCATGCTATGCATGTATGGAGGTTTGAGTGTGTAAGGCTGGTATTTAAAATGCTGCTGGTCTCCAGATACTTGGAGCTTAGCAGCTGCATGGTGATTAGAATCCTGCTATTTTTTCCCTGAATCTAAACTTGAGATCCCCTAACAAGCTCTCCATTGCCATAGGCTTTCTCAGGCCATTAACATTCCCTCTGCTTCCCCGGTAGGTCTTTAACACTTTGCAGGCACTTGTGGGGTGGGGAGGTTAGGGATTGAGCTTTCTAATCCTGATGTGGTCATGAAAGAGAAAAAGTTACTTGGCTGCACTGATCTCCTGAGAACTTATTATCCTATTTTCTTCAATAAGAAAGTTTGACAGGCTTAAAAGAAAAAAAAAGAAATCTCTGTTTGAGGAAATCTCACCCCACGGTCTCTCCTCTTGAACAATGTTTACACTTATTTATTATTTAATATTTCCTTTAGGCAAGTTGAATATTAATACACAGAAGATCTTTAAGTGTGCCGTGAACAATCCTTTGTTGTAGAGTATAAACATAACTTTTGAACACATTTAAATAAAGTATCACGAAGATGCTAAGCAGTGTACGAAGTGGACTTAACATAAGAATTCCTGTCCTGAAAGTAACCAAAGCAGCATCGCTTCCTCTTGCTTTTATGATATCCCTAAAAAAATGAGAAAACCAACCACAACCCTCTTGAAACCTTTTTGAATGAGGAAGCTTACTCTTGGGATAATGAGGTGAAAGGACATGTAATTTCTTTGTAGTAACTACTACGTTTCCTGATAGACGGTCTGGGGGTCACAGATGGGTGCCCCACTAATCTTATATAGGAATTGCCACTGAAGAGAACCAAAGTAAATTGCAGAGGTACCCCTTTAGGTCCCCTGATTTTTAATAGACAAACTTCTCCTAGCTCAACTATTTTGCTTTCCTCTTTTAATGGAGAATGTGATATCATATTCTTATTTGTAAAAAAAAAAAAAATCATATTAACTTATAAAATATAGTAGGTACTTACTTGCCAAATAAATCACTATTCTTCTTGCCTATATACACATCTCCTGATGTTTTGGCATGTATGCAGACATGACATTGTTTACAGTGTCTGAGCAAGAGTGAGATCCGTCTCTCCTAAAAATAAAATTAGCCCAGGTGTCGTGGTGGGCACCTGTAGTCCCAGCTACTCAGGAGGCTGAAACAGGAGGATTGCTTGAGCCAGGAGCTTGAGGTTGCTGTGAGCTAGGTTGATTTTACAGCACTTTAGCCTGAGTAAAAGAGTGAGTCTCTGTCTAAAAAAAAGGGGGGGGGGGGTCCAAGACTGTTTCAGCTGTGGACCTGTGCCCCCTAATCAAAACTCAGAAACAAGACATTTCTGATGAGGGGGCCCAGGCTGAGCAATAATTACCAGCCTTTGTCTAGTGAAGTGCAGAGGGAAACCATTACCTCTTCCTCATCCCCGACTTAGTCTGTCAAAGTGTCAAGACCCCTCTGGGCTCATGTTTCACTTTGTGCAAATACCCTGATCTAACCCCAGTCCACACCATAGTGTTTCCGGTTATATGCATGCTTTTTTTCTTCCCAACTCTATTGTACGACTCCTCTTAAAAGAAGGAGCCATGTTTTATTCAGTGGTGTGTTCCCAGCATTTCATGTGGCAAATACATGAATGAAAAACTTTATCTGGCACGGTGGTAAAAGGTGGACGTGGGGCCTCTGGTTATGTGCTATTGTTTTACCAGTGCTTGTCTGGAGCATCTGCTTCTAGTATTTTCAGGTATTTCCTTTATTACATACTTAAAGTGATGGGGTTAGTCCCACGATCTTCAACTCCAATAAGTTGATTCTCAATGCCAATAAGCATACACAGTAGTACCTGACCACCTACCTACACTGACCACCTGCTTCAGTCGACCTAATTTTCATAGACCAGACACACACCATGTGTATCTATCTGCTTAGTTCCTTATGTTGACCACTGCTGTATGTTGACCCGTTTGTTACAGTCCCCGGGTGGCCAACCTTCAGAGTTTCTTCTGTGTTAGTTTCATCCATGTAGTCCTGGCTAAGGAGTCATGGCTGAGGTTGTTCTAAGAAACTTGCTTCTCGGCACCTGTGGCTCAATCGGCTAAGGCGCCAGCCACGTGCACCTAAGGTGGTGGGTTCGAATCCCCAGCCCGGGCCTGCCAAACAACAATGATGCCTCCAACCAAAAAATGGCCGGGTGTTATGGCGGGCGCCTGTGGTCCCAGCTACTTGGGAGGCGGAGGCAGGAGACTCACTTGAGCCCAGGAGTTGGAGGTTGCTATGAGCTGTGATGCCATGGCACTTTACCCAGGGGGATAGCTTGAGGCTCCGTCTCAAAAAAAAAAAAAA
>CAUYQV010016463.1:0-29678 GCA_963574575.1 Galagoides demidoff | reverse complement strand
AATGATGGCTGCAACCAAAAAATGGCCGGGCGTTGTGGCGGGCACCTGTGGTCTCAGCTACCTGGGAGGCGGAGGCAGGAGACTCGCTTGAGCCCAGGAGTTGGAGGTTGCTATGAGCTGTGATGCCATAGCACTCTACCCAGGGGGATAGCTTGAGGCTCCGTCTCAAAAAAAATTAAAAAAAAAAAAGGATGGGGTAGAATCAATACTGCAAGAATTGTGTATAATTAAAGGGCAGTGGGGAACTAGTGAAGATTTTCAACAGGGAATGGTCAGGAAGGAAGATGAGGTCCTACAATGTGGAGGGTGTTGAGGCTATACTAGTTATTGTATGGAATTTGGGGGAGGTAATAAGACCCACAGCACGGGCCATAGGCCGGGCCTTGTGTGATTTACTTTATACAATCCAACTCTTTTAGTCTTCCTGATCTCTTTACAAAGTAGGTGGAATTGCCACCACCCCTGTTTGAAAGATGGAAAATAACAAAGCACAGAGAGGTGAAGTAACTTGCCCAAGGTCACACAGCTAATGAGCAACAGGGTAGGGATTCAATCCCAAGTCATCCGGCATCAGCGCCCCACTTCCACTCTGAGCTATCATATCTGGGCCACCTGGTTCTCAGCTCTAGGGTCTTCCATTGGATTGAACTATCTATAGGAGGGGGAGGGCAAGAACACAGGACAAGCCTCAGTCCAGAGGACAGGTGTCTAAATCTGAGGCCATGGCCTGAGTGTGTCCACATGCGAGCCTACGTCTGGAAGGGGTGTCCTGGGTGTCTACGAGAAGGCTTCCTCTGAAATGTGAGTATTCAAGTGTGAGGCCTCAACTGGGTGCTGGAGATCCAGGTCGAGGCCTTTTTTGAAAGTTCAGTCTTGAGTCCTTAGCCTAAGGGCCAGGGCCAGGTGTAAGATCCCCCACCCCAGAGCCCAGGTGTCTTTACACCTCTCTCCTTTGGATCATTTTTCTAGTAGCCACCAGCTCTGCTAGAACGTAGCAGGGATAGTACTAGGAAAGTGGGAAGGGGGCATGAGGTTTCAAGTTCCACCTCTGTCTCTATAAAGAGTGTTAGGACCTCTCTCTGGGTATCAGCTTCCTCATCTGTAAGTGAAGGTGCTAGAATAGATGATCACTCAGGTCCCTTTCAGCTAAGCCCATGTACCCTGCGTCATGCTGGTCACAGGTCTGTGCCCTGCAAGGGAAACAGACAAGTTAAGAAAAGAGCTCCGGTTTGTATGTTTATTAAAGAAACACACGCAGGAGCCCTGAGAGATGTGGATAGGAACAGTCGCTGCAGCCATGTTTATGATAGCAAAAACCCAGGAAACCAATATGGATAAATTAAATCTGTTAGCGTCATACAGTAATAACGCCGTGCTGGAGGGGAAGTGCATGAACCAGAGCTTTACAAACCAGGGCGGACACGTCAGGAGAAAATGGTGAATGAGAAAAAAGCAAATGGCAGAAGGATGCATACATTACGGTACCATTTGCTTCGAGTTTGAAAACATGCAGAACAGCACCCTATATTGTTTCTGGATACATACATCTGTGGCCAAAGTATAAAAACACGCAGGAGAACGATAAATACCATATTCAGGGGAGTGCTTACCTCTGAGGGGGTGGCAACGGGCTTGTGGAGGGAAATACAACTGTTTGGGGAATGTTTTATTCCTTAAAATGTTTCTTCTAAAAAAGAGCTGAAGAAAATATAGCTGAAAGAAACATGGGTCTTTATGCTTTTCTATATGCGCGATGTATTTTACTAGAAAAGGAACCATTTCAACACAGTGTGCAAAGATTTAGGGGGATGAGGTGGACTTTGGGGTTGTCTGTGATAGTCTCAGGTTGGGGGATGTGGGGTGCAAGGAGAGGGCTGATCCTGGGGACTCTGTGCTGGTGGCACTTAGAGCAGCGTTGTGTCCTCAGTGACCCACTTCCTGCCCCTGCTTCTCTGCCCACCTTGGGCCAGGGTTGGTCCCGGCCCTCAATAATTGTTAAATAACAACAATTAAAAGTGGTGTAAATATAAGTAGGGAAGAAATGTATCTGCCTTGGAACCCCATTGTAATCTGTTTCCTGGCTTAATGAGAGTCTAGAGACCCAGCAGGAGGCCACTGAAAATTAAGAATACCGGGAGTATTTACGGGGCTGCCAGGCCTTGCTCTGCAGCTCTCTGAAGAGCTGGGAGCCCAGGAGTGTCCCGTGTCCTGAGGGGGAGTCAGGAAGCAATGGCAGCCTGAGGACTAGTGAGTCGCCAGCTGGGCAGGGGAAAGTGATTTGGAGATGGGTGGCCACCAGATAATTGCCCCCATTGAGATGTCTATCCTCCATTGTAGCTCGAATTACAAGGGAAAGCTGGAGTCCAGGTCATAGCAAACAGGGAAACCTGATAGAGAAAAGTGATCTATCCCCTGACCTCTAGGGACAGGGAGCCCTTTGGGGCCTGGGGAACAGAGGGTGTCTTGGGCAGAGAGTGGGACAGGGTTGCCACCTGCAGCCTTCAATGATGTTCCCTGTCCTGCCCTTTCTCTATTTCCCTCTGTACCTACACGTCCAGGTTCCTAGGTAGCGTGTGAAGCTAATAGAATTGGTTTGCCCGGGCTGCCCTTGGAGATCATGGCGCCTAATCCCCTGGGTATTTCATACAGCTGCCATTCGTGGCCTTGATGGGATCTGGGTGGGACCCAGGCCTCAAGTAGCATCCTACCACAAGATGAAGGAGTCTGTGTCATTCTCAACAGGGTAGATTTGTGTTGGGATCCTCAAAGGCCTTAACTATTCAGAGTTTACAAAGAACGCAGACAGTTAGCATGAGTATCAGCGTGTGAGCGTTTGCAAGACAGAGTCCCTACCGCATTCATCATGTGTGGGCATGTACCAGATGCCTTCCTGAAAAGTAATGTATCAAATCGCCTCTTAAGTCGAGGAGTATTCTTTTTTGGGAAATCTTGAGGTGATTCTGGCAAGTGTGTGGATAGTTGGGCACACCCACACCACCACAACCTTTCTGGAAAGCAATTTGGCAGTGTGCTTAAACGGCCACATCTTTAGGCCCCTGTCCCTCAGAAATAACCCAAGACAGGACTGCAGGGTTACTTAGAACAGTGAAAAAATCAAACCCCCTAAATATCCAAGAATAGAGGAATGATTAAAAAACTGATGGTATAGGGGTGGTGCCTGTGGCTCAGAAGGGTAGGAGCCGGTTCCATATGTCAGAGGTGGTGGGTTCAAACCCAGCCCCGGCCGAAAAAAAAAAAACAAAAACAAAAACTGATGGTACAATAACACAATAAAATAGTTTCAGTACATTTTTAACCTACATAAGTAAAGTATCAAAATACGTTAGTTAGAAAAATAATCACACATATGTATATGTAGTAGGATCCCAATTAGTTAAAAAATATACTGTATATGTCTGATAGGTGGATTTTTAAATTGATACACAATTTTTGCATATTTGGGGGTGATAAGTGGTATTTTTTATCTGCATAGAATGTGTAATGATCAAATCAGAGTATTTAGCGTATTAGCCACGTGGAATGTTTATCATTTCTATGTGTTGGGATTATGGATGGATATCTTGAAATGTACTTGGACACTTTTAGGGATTATCATGGTTATCTCTGGGTGGTAGGATTAGGAAGGATTTCTGGTTTCTTTTTCATAGTTTTCTAGTAGATGTTAAAAAGAGTTAGTTATGAAGTGGTTTTGAAAACCGAAAAGTCACATTTAAGTGTAGGTAATTCACAAAGTAGCTGATGCTCCTATTTTTGTGGGGGGTGAGTCCCTCTTTTATGAATTTCCTCTTTGCAGGGAGCTAAAATCTGCTCTTGTGAGATTCCACCCTAGGTCCTCCTCCTGCCGGCTCCCCACCCTTGAATTTCTAGAGAGGAAGTTTATTCTCTCTGCACCCTGCTTTACCCTGGGGCTAAAGCAACCCCTACTTCTGCAATGATCCCCCTTTGGTTTCATCTGATCTGATCTCACCTGGGTGCCACCTCTGGACAGCCCCAGTGTGTCCAGCTCTTTCTCAAAATGCAGGCCCAGAGTGAGGGCCCGTAATACAGATGATGTAACAGACGGTGTGATGGGCCTGTTCCCTCTCCTTAGCCTGAACCTGCTATTTCTAACCAATACCACAGGGTCAAGTGTCTCATCAGCCACTTCCAAGTCTTGGCTCCTTCTGAGCTCTGGCTCTGAGTAGCGCTGGGCCTTTTACCTAAATTTCTCAATTTTCTCATTTCTGGAAGAATAATAATAGTTTTCTATAACCCATATAATGCTAGGATGGCCTCTGCCTCTTAAAAGCTATAAAAATTGGCTCTAATTTTCACTAAGCCTTGGAAATGTCCCATATCCTTTCCAAGATGCCTGTAAGTTCCCAGCAAGGTTTATGTTTTTTTTTTTTGTAGTCTTTGGCCAGGGCCAGGTTCGAGCCCGCCACCCCTGGTATATGGGGCCGGCGTCCTACTCCTTGAGCCATAGGCGTCGCCCCAAGGTTTATGTTACTGTGGTCGCTGGGTCTGGTTTCCCCTCTCTGCCAAATTCTTGTTCTTTGGTCTGTGTTTTAGGAATGTTTCTTTCTCCCTGCCCTGATATTGACCAACCATGGCCTCACCCCTTTCTTATTTTCATTACAACCCCCCCAACCACCCTACACATATCTTACAGACCTACACATATCTTATAGATGTTCCTGGGGACTTGGGGGAGGCCAGGTTACGGGGATCACAGAAAGCCATCCCTGTCCCTAGAGTCCCACACCTGCCACATTGGTGCTTTGAATATTTATCATTTCTCTATGTTGGGATTATAGATGGATGTCTTGAAGCGGACATTGCTCCCTGTTCCCCCTCTGAACCGGGGTTGCCAGTCCTGCCTCAGCCCCACTTTTCTCTTCTGTCCTTCCCAAATTCACCTTCCTGACAGGGAGAATTCAGAAGGTCTTTCAGATCTATCATACACTTTCAGGGAGTGTGTCAATGTGTATTAACGCATTTAATGGTAAGAAAATCTGTGACAGTGAGCCCCTCCTCACCCTTTCCTCTGATTGGTTCACCTCAGAGGAGGTGGACAGGGTTTTCCTCCACCCAGGACAAAGGACCTTTGCTCCTGGTGGCTGAGGGTGTAGCAGGGACTCCGGTTGAGCTGGGGCTGCAGGTCGTTGGACCGGTGCAGGTGCAGTGTGCCGGCTCATTGACTAGGCAGGGGACACCCGCACTGCGCAGCCAGGCACTCCTCCTGTCCGGTCCCAACACTCAGAAATTCCCCGTAGGGGAAACTGACAATCAGATTTTGTCCATTTCCTCTATTGAAATGGAAAGATGAGAATTTCTTAAGAAGGTTGAAGAACAAAATCAAGAATTCTTTAAAATTGTTTTGCATTTCTGACTTGACTCTGCAGTTTAATTATAGTCTAGAGATGTCCTGAGCGAGGAAGGAAGGGGAGAGAGTCCGAGATGGAAAAGCCAGGACAGGCCTGTCCGCTGGGTCTCCCTGTGGGCAGGTGACGTAACTCTCAGAACTGCCTCATTTAGAAAAGGGGGATGCTGATGGAAAGTTAATTATAAACAGTCCCCAAGTTACAAACATCCAACTTAACATACAACTTGAACTTACAAAGGGAGCTAATAGGTAAATAAATGTACCTGCTCCAATTTACATGCAAATTCAACTTAAGAATAAACTTACCCTGTTCATAACCTGGGGACTGCCTGTATTTCTCAGGTCTTAATCACCTCATTGTAGCTTCTAGTATTTCCCTGAGGGATCCATGTCCTTCCTTTAAGGAAGTTTCTTAAACCCTCCCTTCCTTCATAAATTAGTGTTCACGTAATCCAGGTTCCCTATCCCTGCTCTTAAGAGTACTGTGTATTTCCTTGTAAGTCCTGGACAAAGCTCCACAGAGGAAGAAGAATCAACCCCAAGTGCTGCCCAGGGTAACTTACAGCACAAGTCAGTGAAAGCTTCTGAAGCATTGTTTTCTCAGATGACACAGCTCAGAGTTTGGTACCCTGGGGGAGTGCTTCCCAACCACTGTCACCTCCCAGGGCACATTGAACAAAGAGGAGGATGTTGCCTGTGTGTGGAGTGTCCAGTCCCCCACCGGCTGGAGGTGGGATCTGCCTGCCCCGGGACCACCCCTGACTCATCCCAAGCTGGGAGTGGGGGAATCAGGAGGAGCCGGGGGCACTGCAGGCAGGTAGGTGGGGAGGGAGGGAGGTGCCCCTAGGAAGGTGGGTGGAAGCTGTGGTTTTCTGTGGTCAAGGAGGCACCGTGAAGAATGTCCCAGGCGACCTCCCTGCAGCCCCTTCTCTTTCTCCCTCCTCCTTCTCCACGCGATTCCCTTCGAAGGGACTTGAATTATAAAGTCACTCTTCCAAGAATGGCTGTGATGGGGTGAGCTGGTTAGCTGTCACCATAATCTCTCAGTTCCTTCCTTCTTATTCTGCTGGGAGTGGAGAAGGGTCTCTCTCCACCAGTGGTCCTCCCTTCTCCGTTGTGTGACAGTATGTTTGTCCTTCTCTCCCTCCAGCCACCCATCAACTATGCATTCACCCCCGTACCTCCCTGCTACACACACCCTCTCCATCTGGGCCCCGAGTCCTGGCCCACGATATAGTCATAGCCAGTGACAGTTAGGGAAAGCTTCCTTTCTCATAAAGAACTTTCGACATGAAGGTGTGGAAGATCAAGGAGCCATGGCTGCCGAGGGGAGAGGGTGATGGAAACAGAGTGACAGCAGTGAGTTGAATTAATTCCCTGGTGTCGGATTTAATGAAGGGCTGCCTCCCGCGCTGCCTCAGAAAGGCACATCATGGGGTGACTGGTGCTGGATGCACGCACAGCTCCAATTAAGAGTGTCTGCATCTCACAGGGCCAGGGTGTCTTTGAATCTCTAGACTCTGGGGGCTTTTCTGCCCTTCCCCCTTCCAGGCTGGCACAGCCCTAATCCAAAAGTTGGGGATCTCTATTCCTCTTAAAGGGAAAGGACCCCACGTTTTTAAAGCTGCTTCTCTCCTTGGTCAACAAGGCCTCCTTCACCTCTTTCCTAGTGCCTGAATCCTAGAATTACAGAGGCTTGGAACTGGGAGGGAATCATAGTGACCATCTCATCCAGAGTCACTTACTAGTAACAGTGTTGGGACTAGGTCCGGGGTCTCTAGTACAATCTTTCTGGCCTTCTTGTCTCAGTTCTGGCAGCGTCAGCCTCCAGTCTGGGTACCAGGAACACAGTCCCCTATATCACAAGTCTCAATTGCCCATTCAAAATCATTCTCATAACCGTAACTGAATTATAGCAACCGAGCCACCTGTCACACTTGATAGTCAACAAAAAGTGTGCCTGTGTTGTCTCGTGTTATACCCGGTGTGTCGAAGGCCATGAAGACATTATTACTTCTGGGTTTGAATCCTAGCTTAGCTGCTAACTATAATACATGCCCTCATGCAACTTTTGGTGCTTAATTTCTCAAAGCCTCCTTTTCTAGTTTGAAAATCAGGACTAATAACCTTTATCTTTCAAGTTCATAACAGAATAGACTCTTGTTTTATAAACAAAGCATGAGGCTCTGAGATTAAGGGACGTGCCCCTAAAACATACAGTGACCAATGGCAAAGGGAGGATTAGAACACAGGTCTTTTCTATCCCAGGCCTGTGCTGTTTTTGCAAACACCTTTTGCTAAAAACCACACTAGCCTTCTTCCCCCACCTCATTTTTTGAGGCTTTCCTATGTGCTAGGAGCTGTGCTAAGTACGTTGTAGGTTTCATATCATCTAATCCTGATAACAACCCCATGAGGTGTGTATTAAATGTACTTCCATTTTATATTCAAGGAAACAGAGGTTTAGAGAGGGTATGTTGCCCCCAGTCAAGAGCTAACAAGTGGCTTAGGCAGGATTTGCAGCAGATCGGCCTGACCCCTGAGCCCACGCAGTCACTTGCTCCAGACCTGCACACCCACCCTGGGGTTCCAGCTCCCAGAACACCTGCAGGCCAAGTGACAGGAGAGACTTAGAGGCTCGTCTTCGCAGGCTCATGGGGCACCGCTGTGTCCAGGCTCTTGCTGGGCCTGGTGTCCTTACCTCATCACAAGGCCTCATGCCGAAATCCCTGTCTCTGACATTAGAATTGTAGTGTGTCCTAGTGGTGACCGAAATAGACCTCTTCCTCCTCGTTTTTAGAGTGGGAAACCAAGATCCACAAAGGAAGCAGTACTCAGAAGAATCACACAGGGCCTTTAGAAAACCTTAACTTTTGAGTCCCCAGACCTTGTCATGTCCTAGGTCACCCTGCTGAATATGCCTGGGTTCCCACAGACAACCATAAAAAGACATTCTCTGGCTGATGCTGCCTCAAAGAAGTCAAAGTGTGCTGGCCTGGAGGGGGTGCTGGGGTGAACTCCCGGGGGATCTAGCATTCTCTCCCGCTCTGCAGGGCTCACTCTTAACTTACCATCAGGTAAAATGTGCTGCAAGATACATTTAAAATTCTATGTTCCCCAACCTCCTCCCTTTGTATTGATGGAACTATCAATGAGGCCCTAGTGTGAGCCACCCAAGTAAATAAACACGCATCACACAGCATCATCCCACCCTGTAGGCCTTGGCTGAGCAAGCTTCTCCTCCTCACTCAGCTGTGACTTAGTAATGAACCACTCTTAGCTTTCATAGTCACTGAGATCAGTTCCCTGAGGTTCCAGAAAGAACCTCCTGGAATCAGAGCTCCTCTGTCTGATCCCCTGGAATTGGAACTTTTGATAGAAATGGGGAGGCGTGTTCTAGGGAGACAAACCCTGACTTCCATACCATACTCCGAATCATTTATTTAAGTCACATGCACACACAGAGTTCATGAATTAGTGGTGTTAAATAACAGTTAGGTCAGCAATGCTCTTTCCAAAAGAGATTTTTAACAAATCACATCCATTGATAATTAGCCCCTGTGAGGATCTCAGTGTGGGCAAGTCCTGAGTCCTGATGCAAAGTGGATCCAGGTACACACCTTGTGCTGGGAGCTGAGTCTCTCACTTATCAAGGCAAACTGCTTTGCTCACCCAGCTCCACCTGGGAGGAGCCAAGGCCCTGGGGTCAATCTCTGTAGCTCCTGTTACCCTGACCTTGAACAAGGGCATTGTCTTTCACCCCCATGAGCCTCTGTATTTTTCCCAGGTGGCTTCCTGGGTTACTGAGGAAGCTGTGGGTTTGAGGACAGGTTGCTGGCTTGGTGGCTTAGGGCATAGCTTGGCACCAAGAGCATCACTGAAATATAAGCGCTTTCCTCTGCTTGCCCAAGGCTTCCTGAAGAGCTGGTGCCTTCTCCTGGTGCCTGTCTCCCTGCCCAAGCCCAGCGATGGTGCCCAGGCGTGTTACAGAGAGAAGTAGCTTGAGAGGGGTGAGAAACTGTCTGAAATAATTCCATCCTTCCCTGGAGACTTGGCGTGAATTTTATCTAATCACCATGGCAACAGATAAAAAAAAAAGAAAAGAAAAAAGGTGTGAGCGTATCGCCTTTGCTGTGATAATTCAGATTTATATATTCAGATCAGATTGGAGTTGGAGATTTTTTTTTTAAGGGAGCAGATGCAGCAGAAGGTGTGACTGCAAATAATGTAGCACAAATGTTTGATGATCCTGCCCTTTAAGAAGTGGGACGCAGTTTCCTGCAGTTTTTCCAGAATATAATTATTCCATCAAACCCATTGCAATAAGGACTCATTACGGGTCTGCATAATGCAGAGTCACGTCCGTGCCAGCAACACGCCTGCGCACACACAAACACACACAAACACGCATGCAGAGGCAACCCCAGCCCCCGCCCTCTGCCTCTGGCCACCCCAGATGGAAACCTCAGAAAGCAGCCCCCGCTAAAAGGAGGCCTGAGTAAGGGGCCTAGGAAGGTTGTGTTCTAAGGGAAGGCAGGGACAGTTCAGACCTGCCAGGTGACCCTCCGTCTGCCGTCCTGCCCACAAGAGCCCACTATAGAGTGTAAGCCCGGCAGTGGGGCTGGGTGGTCTTCTGTACAGTCTGACCAAGCTGGCTGATTAATTCAGATGTTTTCCTAAACTATGTGAATCTGATCATTTGTTCAAGGTCATGCAGCAGTTAGTGGTACTTTCTGATCTAAACTAGTCTTCTGACACTGAGGCTGGGGATTTTTCCACTAGAAGCTTCCCTTTGGAAATAGAATAAACACAGAGGCCTACACCCTGTTTTCCTTTATCCCCACCCGCACTCCCAAGGAGGACTGGCGTGTGTGCAGCAGCCCATGTGGTTGGCAGAGAGTAGACGCACCTGCTGGACACTTTATCAGTGTTTGCTGGGCCTTATCTACCCCCTCTCTGCCTGACGTGTGTGCTCACAGGTACTGCCTTTCGGAAGCTGACAGTTTCTTTGGGTCTCTTGGTCCCAAGCCATTGGAAGTTCTTCCAACATGGTCACCTTCAACATGGACTGTCCCTGGTACAGACTGAGAACATTCTTTCCACTCTGCTGAGAGGGTACAGCCCCCGTAACCTGCCTGTACCTTGAGTCCAATAAAGACACAGGTGTGTATTCCTGCCCAGCTCCCTTCAGAAGAGGGGCAGCCCCAACGTATACAGGAAAAGGGGGCAGGACCCTGAGTATAGGGACACTCCATGCTGCCTGTTCCTTGCTGGAGGATGAGCCTCCATTATTCTCTCTCCTACACCACAGACGCCCCCTTAGCCAACATTTCCCCAAATGAGGACCCTGGCCGAGAAAGAACACATGTCATGGTGGGGCAACTCGAGAACAGGAACACAGACCCTCCAACTCCTGGGCTGTCCCTCCTCAGTACCTGTGGTCACCCAGATCAAATCTTAACATGTCAAACAGTGCCTGGACAGAGTCTTGTCACCCTTATGTTCCCATGTCCCCTGCTCACAGTTACCACTGGCAGCCTGGGTGTCTGACATTATCAAGGACCGGCAGAGTTCAAGTCTGCACAGACCCTGAGGTTAGCTTCCTGATGCCTCCCTTTCATCAGCCCTTTCTGGGATTTAGTGGTAGGTCTCCCTGCCATAAGTTTGTGTCCCCTTCATCCTGGGCTTTGGGTTGCGTGCAGGGGATGCCTGGCCAGAGCCTCCAGCTGACACACATTGTCTGTGATGTAGCTCAGCCTGGCCGTGCCGGTTTTGGCCTATTAGGAAGCTCCGGCTGGCAGGCTGGGCTCATCCCTGCTCAGAGCCTCACACCTTGCCAAGGATCCAGGTCATCTGCTGCCTCCTCCCCCACAGATGGGCTGGTTCTGAGGGCTAAAGTCTGCGGGTCACATGGTACTGTAGTCTGCTCCCCTCTCAGTCACTTACCTGAGATTTCCAGCTACAAGGAAGGAAGGTGGCCCCTACTCTACCCTGGATCAGGCTTCAGGGTCAATAGCATAAGGCCTCTACCTCCCACAAGGAAAAAGCTGCTTCGGGGAGGACAGCTCATCGCCGCATGCACGCCACCCTCTGAATGGGGAGCGGCAGGCAGCAGATTGTTTGTGTTTGGAGTGTAATTTATTTACCTGGGAAGGCACAACTCCACCACAGCATCTGGTTTCCAGCGTGTTTCCAAACTCCCGTCCCAGCTCACACCCCATCTGGCCCTGAAGAGACCAGGGAACCAGGCACAGGGACTGGTTCCCTCCTCTTTGTTCCCATGCAGGGGTCCTCTCTGGGAACAGAGGGGTTCCACCTGCACAGAAGAAGGCAGAGGAAGGCCTCAGAACTCCTCCCTGGAAGTCCAGCAGGGCCACATAAGGGACACGTGTTGATGCTCAGCCAGCTTAGACCAGCAGCTGGGCCTGGGCATGGGGGCTCATCATAGCTCCACCCCTCCTGTGACCACCCCGGAGGGTCAGCCAGTCCTTACTGAGGAGATAAGGTAGGCACTGATCTGCCTCCCTAGACAGTTGGGTCTCCCTGAACAGGGGCCAGTGGGACCCAGGCCCCTGGCTCCTGCACACATGAGCTGGGCACTAGCAGCCTGGAGTCCCGACCCTCTCCTCCAGCCCATGCCTCCCTGCACAGGCTGAAACTTGTGCTCTGTTATGGGCTCTCGCTGGGGTGTGTGCATGGTAGGTGACCGGAGATAGTCAGGGTTAACAGAAAAGCTGATGGAACCGGGCTGTGTGCCTTAAGATGAGAAGGTAGGAGACGTGATTCCTGCCTTCTTCCAGTGTTTGAGATGCTATGGGAAGGAAGAGGCTCTGTGAGACAAGCTGAGGGCCAGTGGGAGAAGTTCTGGGGGGGACGGAGGTGGGTTAATGTCAAGGTGACTTTTCTAACAAGCAGTCAGTCAAACAGTGATGTGGGTTCCCCAAGGAGGTCATGAGCTCGCCATGATGGAGTGTGTCCAAGGCAGCAAGAGAGAACCATACGTTCCCACTTACGGAGTAAGTGCCTACTACGTGCCAGTGTTCTTGTTCTGGTCTTCACGTTATCATGACAATCTACAATTAGGTATCATTGCACCTGTATTGCATAGAAGTTACTAAGTGCAGGCAAGTTAGGTAATTTGCCCAAGGTCACACAGTTTGTAAACAGTAGAGCAGGGTTCTGTCCGTGTCTGAGCCCTTCCTAGCATTTCACCGGGCTTATGAAAGGGAAACTTGTTGTGTAGGGGAAGAAGTCACCCAGATGATGTCCAAGACCCCTCTCCTTACCAAAGAAGTGATGGCTCCTCGACCAGGACACTATTCTTGCTTAATTCACCTCTGATGACCTTGCCTTTCAGTCTGACCTCAACACTTAGATTCCTCTGTACCCTCAAGTCAAGGCTATCACAACCCATAAAACTGCTCCACAAAGCAGTGTATTCTGTATGCACCACCCCATGCAAGTTGGGCACCATCCTTCTCCCATGTTACCTGAGGGACCTGAGATCAGAGGACCCTGGTGGCTGAGAAGTGGCAAGGTTTCACCACTCAGGCAGACCCTGCCCCCTGAAGTCAGCTCACTGTTCTAGCTGCCATGGTGCACTGGACCATGGTGCTCCTGTACAACTCAGTAGGGCATGCTGTCTTTATTTATTCATGTATTTACCCTAAATAGAAGGGGTTTTCATGGAGGCCTCTGTAACTCCCAGCCTTGCATCTAGCATTGTGCTGACAGTGCATGTTTGAGGAGGGATGGAGAGAGAACAGTGAGTACTCATTAACCGAGTGGCCACTGGTCACCCAGGCCACAGGACTGATAAGGCTGCTTGACACAGGGGTCCTTAAGCAGCCCCAGACCAAGACTACATCAATACAGTATCTCAAATTCGAATAAGGCTTAGGGTTTGGGGCTGCTAGAAAGAAAAGATAAAACATCTATTGCACTTGACTTGTTAGATGGAGAAGAACTCGGGCTGGGGGAAGGTCAAGGCCAGAAGCAGCGGCCATGAGGAGGGAGTGCTACAGGGGCAATGAAGACTGGAGTGCAGAGAAGGGAGAATGGGCTGGGGTTGGTGAAAGCCAGGGGGTAGTGGGGGAGTTGGCACTGGGCCCCAGGGGGTGGCAGTGAGATGCCAAGCCCTTGGGTGTAGGGGTTGGATTCACTCATCTGTCCCTTATGGATGCTTCTGGGGAGTTTCCGTCCAGAGGCAGGCTAGTCCCCAAGGGCCCACACAAGGGCCAGTGTTATGGAAGCCCTAAGTGAGCCCAGGCCTCGCAGGAAGGGTCCATGGATGCTGTGAGATTTCAGCTGAGTCCTGAAGCCTGAGCAGCAGTTGCCAGGCGAGGCGTGGGATGGAGGGCCGTTCTAGGCCATGCGAGCAGTATGCTGAAAAAGCCTGGAGGGGCAATGGAGCTTTGTGAGTTAGGGGTGTACCCAGTAGTCCCCAGGACAGGGAGTGACAAGAGGGACTGTCCAGTTTGCCAAAAGCACACTCCAAGCTGTGACTGTTGGGGGCCGCATAGGGTTCTTAGGAGGAGGCCACGAGGTCAGGGGTGTATTCCAGAAAGTTGCCTTGCTGGCAGTGGGAAGGGTGGCTTATATTTGAGGAGACTGGGCCCTCTCCTGGCTCCAAGCACTTCCTTAGGGACCACTGGGCTCCCCTTGGCTTCCTGGTTCCTTGTGATGGGGCGAGAGGCAGAGAGGGAACCACAGAGCACTGGGCCAAGGCACTGCCCCCTGCCCATATAGCCAGCTGTGGACATCCCTAGCACAAGCCCCAGGTCCCAGTTTCCTGGCTCCTGGTGCTCCCAAATGCCAGTATCCAGGGTGTCTAGCACATTTGCAAAATGTGGGGCTATAATAATAATAGTTGACTTATGCAGCACTATGCCAGGCATTGTTCTAAGCACCTAGCACATACTCATTCATCCGTTAAATCCCTAGACTAACCCTCTGAGGAAGATACTATTATTATTCCCGTTTTACCAATGAAGACACTGAGGCACAGCAAGTTCAAGGCACTTGTCCAGAAGCACATGCTACTAAGCTACACTGCTAGTTCTGATCCTCCTGCTTGCCAGTGCAGCAGCCTGGAGCAGGCAGACAAGCAGTTCAACAAAGAGCCCGTGAAGGGGCACCTGTCTTAGTTGGGGAGATACGAGTCGTCTCCCTGGAAGACATGAGTCTCCCTGGAAGACACGAGTCCCCCTGGAAGACACGAGTCTCCCTGGAAGACAGCATCCCGCAGCCCCAGTCTCTTGTGATCAGGGCTGGCTCTGGCTTAGCGGGGCGGGAAGGTTGGAACTGCTGCCTGCCCCTGGCCAGTGCTGGCCACCTACTGGAGAGGGTAGAGGGCTGGAGGGCTATCTGTTACCCCATCCCCATCCCCGTTCCATGTTCCACACCCCCTTGCCCTTAAGGAGAGGAAACCTCCCTTAGGACAGAGCAACCTCAGCTCCCTTGGGAGCTTGCCTTGAGTTTGTTTTGTTTTGCAGCCAGGTGTTGTTTTTTTCTTAATTGACTTTGGTATAAAGTTTAACATACAGACGGAAAAGTACACTGGCCCTGAGCACAATTTAATGAATGTTGGCAAAATGGACTTGCCCACACCACCGCCCCTCAGTAACCATCCAGCCCACCATGAGCCTCCGGTGAGCCCCTCCCAGCTGTCCCCCATCCCAAGGTGATCACCCTCCGGAGGTCTGTCACCATGGATTAGTGTTGCCTGGCTTTGATCCGCACACAGAATGAAAGTGGGCAGCCCGTCGCCCACACCCGGTTCTCCCACTCAGCCCTGCACCTGCGCTTAGGAGGTTACGGTGACAGTCCTGATAATCACCGCTGTTGTCAGGTTGCCCCCAGCCTGGTCACCTGCCCTCTTGGCAGCAATTTTCTGGTTGGCCAGCCCTCCACGCTGGGGTGAGGCAGGCCCTGGAAATCAGGCGCAGTTTGCCCGCCCCCCCCCCCCCCCCGGACGTTGCAGAGTGAACATCTTCTTTCTGTGGCTTCCTTTTCTTTGTCTAGAAATTTGAGAACATTCTCTTACCTCTAGAGTCAAAGCCAGGTCTGCTGGACAGAAATTCCCTTTCCCCTCCCCTGGCTTAGGCCTGAATAGGCTGTGGAGACCCAGATCGGTGTGGACTTTGCCCAATGGGGCTCTGGTTGCTAGGGTGCCCAGGGGCCAGGGCACCTGGGCGAGTAGAGGGAGCACCTCCAGCCACAGATGTGGCAGGTTGTGGAGGAGGAAGCCAGGGGACTGCAAAGGTCCCTTCCAAATGGGAAATTATAGGAGTGCAGATTTCATGGATTTCCAAGACTTTCTCACTGCCAGAAATGAAAGGAAGAGAAATCCATGCTCGTCCTTAAGGCCTCACTCAGCGTGTCTATTAGAAGTGTGGGGTCTTGGGCCACCCTGCCCTATAGGACTGGAATCTGTATCTAACCAGATGCGTTGCCCAGGCCCCAGGGGTGAGAGGCCCTGCTTTAGATAGGCCCCTGGGATGGCCAAGTGCGGGACTCAGGCAGACTGTCTCGGTGTGGACCCCAGCTCAGCCACTTACTGTGTGATCTTAGGCAAGTTACTTAGTCTCTGAGCTGCATCTTTCAAATGAGGATAATAATAGTACTTACCTCCTGGGGTACTCATGAGACTTAGATAATCCACATGAACTACTTTGAGCAGTTCCTAGCACATGGGAGCAATCACCTGTTATCATCTATTACTCGGCACCAGGTCCCAGGCCCGGTGCTGTCCCCACCTCATGTCACCCAGCTCTCACGGTAACCCTGAGTACAGTTGTACTGTTCAGCCTGTCTTCCAGATCAAGCAACTCACTTTTTAGCTGAAGAAACTGAGGCCTGAGCTGACGTGTCCAGGAGGCAGGGGAGATAGAGGCTGGCAAGAGCTATCCTTGGGAGTGGGGTGGAGCACACCACCTTCTCCCCACGTGGGTCTGGGATGCAGAATGCCCACAGGCCACCTACAAGCTGCAGGTGTGTGTGTGGCTATTGAATTCTGCTTGTTAATCGCTGAGGATTAATTGTTAAGGAGAAACACAAGGTGTTTGGCTCCCAGCAAGCTCTAAATTAAATGTGAGAGGGAGGCAGCGGCCTGAGAGTGAGCAATGGTGCTCTCGGAAGGGTCCAGGGCTGAGGAAGGACCTGCTACCCAGGGAAACTGGGCCAGGAGCCAATGGGGTGGTTCTGCCAGACTGCAGGAGCTGCAGGGGCCCCAAGGTATCAGATGGGGCTGAGCTTCTGGTGTTTCAGGGAACAGGTGGGCAGCTGGCTCCCAGGACCAAGAGTCCAGAGGCCTATAGCTTTGGGAAGGAGGGAAGCTGGACATGCTTGAGGACAAAGCACCCTGTGTTGTATGGAGGCCTGGAAAGGGGAAAGAACAGGAGCATTGGGGATTCTACCTTCCCTCATTACTGTGTGCTCCTAAGTTCCTGAACATCATTGAGCCTTAGTTTCCTCATCTGTCACTGAGAATGACACTGTATTCCCATTGAGGTGACATAAGCCATTGTAATAGGAAAAACCCATTCTCAGTGGACCAACACAATAGAGTTTATTTCTTGCTCATGTAGATTCCAATAGGCAGTAGGGGTCTGTTCCACACAGTCATCCAGGAATCCAGGCTACCAAGAATCTGTTGTCCTTAAATTCTGGTTCTCAGGGTTTTGCTGGATGACGCCAGAAGTAGGTGGTAAGGGGGAGAATAGAGAGATGAAGTATGAGGTTTTATGAAGGCCAGACCTGGTGTCCATCACTTCCACCCACATCCCACTGGCCGGAAATCAGCCGCATGTCCCACCTAGATGTAAGGAAGTTAGGAAGGCAGAGTCCCTGGCTAGCCAGCTGCTGTCCAGCAACAATTCCACGTGATGGGAAGAGAAACAGTAATCTCTGGTGGACACTTAGCATCTCTGGCAAAAGCACCAGCCTCAAGGATTGTTGGGAATGGTTGTAAATAAGACAACAGAAAATGTACCTGGTATTAGTAGGTGCCCGGTAAATGTCCCTTCCCCCTTTCTCTTCTCAAACAAAGAACCCTTCCTCCTGGCTTGCCTAGTGTCTTCATTTGAAGCTGAGGCCTACTGGCTAGAGCAGTGGTTCTCAAGCTGTGGGTCGTGACCCATGGAACTGTATGAAAGGGTCTTAGCATTAGGAAGGTTGAGAACCACTGCACTAGAGCCTGCTGTCTCCCAGGCACTAGCTGCAGGTGCACACTCAGCCCTGGTCTGGCTTAGCCAGAGCCAGCTGGTCAGTTCCTCCTGGTTGAGCCCAGCTGTGACTCCTCCTCAGTCCCCTCGGGAGATGTAAGTGTGCCAATAGCATGCCCTTGGCCATCACTACTGGCAGTCCACGTTTGAACCATAATTATGTAGCCTTGGAGTCAAGGTGGCCTTGGCCAGGGCTTGCTGCTTACTAAGACCAGGCTTGTCCCTTCTCAATATTTGTTATGTGGATAGAATCCAGGGTGTGGTAGGAGTGAGCTTTCTACAAGACACTTAGGCAGAGAGGTGGCTTTCCAGGGGTGTGAGCACCAGTAATGAGGTCTGTTGACTAGGACTGGGGCTGGAGAATAGGGAGGGACTGGCGATAGAGTCCTGTAAGCACTGGAAATGAATAGATACTGCACTGGAAATGGATAGATACTCTCAGTGTTAGGCGAGGCAACCAGCTCATCCCAGTTCGCCAGGATTTACCCAGTTTTAGCAGTGAAAAGTCCCATTTCCTGAGAACCTCCTCCCCACCCTAGTCTTGGACAGAGTGGGACAGTTGGTCACCACAGTGTTAGATATAGAACAATAAAAGAGTACGAACTTTGGAATCTGACAAGTTGAAGTCCTCATCACAGGCTGCACAATCTAAGGCAAGCTTGTATGCCCTCTAAGCATCAGTTTTCTCATCAATAAAATGGGGCTAATGGTGTTTATTGCACAGAGCCATGATTAGGTAAAGTAGTATATGTAAGGAGCCTGTGGTATTGTCCAGCCCCTGCTGGACTGTTCCCTGTGACCAGGGAGCCACTTGCCTAAAGTAGCCCATTCTCTTTTTTCTTAGCTCCAGCTGTTAGAAACATTCCTACCAGGAATCTCTACACACTGGTTCTTCTTGTGGACTTGGGCCCATCACAGCTCTTGAACTCTAAAGATGATGGTATTGTATCCAGATGTCTGAGCAGACGGGTCAGTGTGGAGATAGAGGTGGGCCATCTCAGAGGGACTGGTGTTGGATCTGTGGTCAGGGGACCAAGGCCTTGGGATTAGAACCAAACAGCAGTAGCCACGTGACAGTGCGGGCTCTCAGACCCTCACCCTGTTTCTGCCCATTGCAACCACCATATTGGACCTGTGGTGGAGATGGTGTGTGCCCAATTCAGTCTGGTTTGCCCAGGACTTTCCTACCCGCTGAAAACGGCCATGCAGCCCATCTTCAGGAGTACCACTTCCTCCAAGTTGTACAGTTTGCAACCTGAAAAGCCACACACAGAGTCCCCTACATACTGGGGGCTGTGCTGGACTAGTTGGCTGACTTCTGTTGAAGGATATTGTGTGGCTCACACTGTGTACTGTTGAAGGAAGCAGCCACGCCCTGCTCCCAGGCATGCCCAGTCAATATGGAGGCTTTGTGGGATTCAGGAACTTTGGTCTGTTTTATCTCACTATCCATTCCTATGTCCTCGGTCAGTGTTCTCATCTTGTGTGTACATCAGATAGAGGACTGCTAAATCAAACATTGCTGGGTCCCCACAGAGATATTCTGATTGAATAGATGTGAGATGGGGCCTGAGAACTGGCATTTCTATAATATCTCAGATGATGCTGCTGGTCCAGGACTTCCTTTGAGAGCCACTGGCCTGGGTAACCTTTTGTGGTAACATTTACAGTGGGAGTCAGTAGACCAAGGTTCAGGTCCCTCCCCAGCCTTTTATTTTATTTAATTTTATTTTTTTGAGACAGAGCCTCAAGGTATCCCTCTGGGTAGAGTGCCATGGCATCACAGCTCACAGCAACCTCCAACTCCTGGGCTCAAGCGAGTCTCCTGCCTCTGCCTCCCAAGTAGCTGGGACCACAGGTACCCGCCACAATGCCTGGCTATTTTTTTTGGGTGCAGCCATCATTGTTGTTTGGCAGGCCCAGGCTGGATTCGAACCTGCCACCTTAGGTGTATGTGGCTGGTGCCTTAGCCACTTGAGCCACAGGCGCCGAGCCTTGGATTTTTTTTTTTTTTTTTTGCAGTTTTTGGCTGGGGCTGGGTTTGAACCCACCACCTCTGGCATATGGGCCTGTGCCCTACTCCTTTGAGCCACAGGCGCCGCCCACCCCAGCCTTTTATTAGTGACATTAATTTAGGTCTCACCTCTCTGAGCCTTAGATTTCTTCCTTATCAACTGGGAGTGGTAGCACTTGCTTTTAGCACCTTGAGATGTTGTTTCAAGAATCAGATTAGGCAATGCTTGTTCAGATGCTGCAAATTGTTTGATAACTATATAGTGTTGCTGTAGCTAGCCATTCCTTCTCTGGGCTGTAGATGTTGTCCCTCTGTCTTCTGGTTGAAGACTTTTCTAATCTTTTCCTTTCACAATACAATAATATACCTCATCATCTACCTTGATTAAAAGTATCAAGGTACAGGGAAAGGGCCTATTGCACAGAGACCTGGGGCTACACCTACTGAAGTTAGCACTCCCAAAACACAGATACGGTTCTGTGGGTGCAAACCTGCACTGTGGCTCCAGTCCACACAGGGTCGGGCTGCCAGCAAGTCATGGAAGTTAGTTAAGGGGAAGTCCATGCCTACTACTTCCCTAGGCACTATGGAAACCCTTTCAGAGCAAGGAAGAAATATGCAGCCAACGCAAGGCTCTGACCCTAGAGGCCCATTGGCGTGAGTGTGAGGCCAGTTCGTCCACATTTTTATGGCCGTGTGTTAAGTACATTTTGTATAGAGAGACAAGCAGTCTACATGGGGACACATGGGTGTGGAAACCTGTCTGCACAGACTCGTGACAGCCGGTGAGGGGTGAGGATGAAGCGTGGTTGACACTGACATTGTATGACTGACGCGGAAGCCAGCCAGAGGGGGTCTGCTGATGTCAGCACCTGAGGGAAGCCGTGAGAAACAGTTAGCTAATTACTGCTGGCCCCACAAAAATTCTTTGTAGGAAGGGAATGACCTAGAATGCAAAATAGGTTTCATTTTGTAGGGAAAACTGGGTGGATTCTAGCAAGAAAAGTACTGAGAAGGTTGGAATCGCTTGGGTACGGGGTGGAAGGTTAAGACAGGAGTTCAGCGGGCGGAGGTGGAGAAGAATTGAGTAGGTGCCATTTGAACTGTCCCATTCTAGAACAATGAAGAATCTGTGTCTGTACAGACATGTGCACTCACATGTAATCACTCAACAATAAGCATCTGTTGAGTAACCCATATCCTGCTGGTTTGAGGCAGTCGCCATCTCTCACCCATGCAACCTGCAGTCGCTTCCTAACTGACGGCCGTGCCTCCAATTTCTTTCCACCTCTATCTAAACTAGAGATCTGATCATATCGCTGCCTGACTTTAAACCTTTCCTGACTCCTCTCTGTGTGTGTAATAAATAGCTGCACTTGCTGTCACAGCCGAGCTGGGCTTCTCCCAGTCCCTGGGGCCTGCCATGCCGGGCTTTCCTCTGGTTGTTCCCATTGCCAGGGTCACCCTTCTTGACAAGGGAAGCCCAAGTCATCCCTCAGAAACTGCTCTTCAGAGGTGTCTCCTCAGTGAAGCCTTCCCAGGGTCCAGCAAGGGAGCCCATTTCCATGGCTGGATTGTAGGATGTCACTGACCCTGGGCTAGAGTATGGGTTGAAGACTTAGCATCTCCTTAATAAGAATAAATGCTGCCTTAACTTTACACATCCATGGCCCGGCACGGTGACTCACACCTGTAATCCTAGCACTCAGGAAGGCTGAGGTGGTGGATTGCCTGAGCTCAAGAGTTCAAGACCAGCCTGAGGCCCCATCTCTACTAAAAACAGAAAAACTAGCAGAGCATGGTGGTGGGCACCTGTAGTCCCAGTTACTTGGGAGGCTGAAACAAGAGGATTGCTTGAGCCCAGAAGTTTGGAGTTACTATGAATGATGATGCCATGACATCATAGTTCTGAGGGTGACAGAGTGAGACTCTGTCTCAAAAAAAAAAAGTATACATCCCTGGTATGATATATTCCAAATTCAAGAACTTGTACACATGGGTTCTCTTGGTGTTCTGTAGGCCAGCAGGCTGCTGTACCAGTCTCATTCATGGCGCATTATGCCCCAGTCCACTTGGGGCATGGCTGACCACCAAGCTCTGAGGTGTGCTCCCTGGAGCAAGGGGCATGTGGCATTCTCACACTCAGTGTACCCTTGCTGCCTGAAGTCTATTGGAGTCACAAGCTGAATCAGACACGGAACTTGGCCCTTGTTAGTAACACTCAAACTTTAAATCCTTAAAAACCTTTTTACAGCTATCATTTCTTTTTCGTCAGAGAGTGCCTGGGAAGGATAAAACAATTAAAAACGATCTTTTCTAACTTATAACTAGGGGAGTTGAGGCCCAGGAAAGTTTAAAGCAACTGGCCCACAGTCAGAATAGAATTCAGGCTTCCAGATGTCGCCGGACCCCATTCTTTCAGCTGGGCAGCACTGCCTCCTTCAACAGAGGATTTTAGAACACAGCAAATCTCTCAGCTGGAGGCTGATATGAATGCTGTGTGCAGTGGCTTATTGAGCTCCTACTATGTGCTAGGTGGTTGACACGCATGGTCTAGTTTACCCCACCCCCCACCCCAGCAGCTCTGCAAGCTAGATCTTATTACCTCATTCACAGAGCAGGAAGCTGGCCCAAGGATGAGAAATCATTTGCATACATCACAACAGTTTGTGAGAGGTGGGCTTTGAGTCCAGCTGGGAGGGAGCCTGCAATTCTCGGTTGTTCTTCTCTGCCATGTTACAGATGTCTTCTGCATTATTGCCAAAACCTTTTCCTTGTCAGTAAAATGAGGGGATGGGGCCAATGGTTCCATGATAAACAGCAGTCCCTAAGAAGCTTTCAGAAATGTGTGTGTGTGCGCGTGTGTGTGTTTGGGTGGGTGGATGGGTGGAAGGGTGTTTTAGCAGTAGGGTGATTGGTGGGAGCTTTTGGCAGAGGGCCGGACCATGATACTAAACCCAGAGGAGAATGGTCTTACCCAAAATGCTTTAGTGCCCATGGTTGCCAGCCTCCAAGATGGCCCTAACGATCTTCCCCTCCTTATATTCTCTTGTGGCTCTCACTCACATTGTACTGGTATATATTGGTCTGTGGGACCAACAGCATGTGACTAAAGTGACAATGTCATTTCTGGGATTTGGTTATAAAGGATATAGCTGCTGTGTCTCACCCTTGGTCACTGGCACTGGGGAAAACCAGCCCTCAAGCTGTGAGCAGTCCTAGGGAGGTGCCCTCATGATGAGGAACTGAATCCTCCAGCCAACAGCCAGAATAAACCCAGGCTTGATGCAGCCACATGAATAAGCTGGACACAGATTCTGAAGCCCCAGTTGAGACTTGCTGTGACCAACAGCTATACAATCTCAAGAGAGACTGAGCCAGAATCACTTGGCTTGGCCTCTCCCAGATTCCTGATCCTCAGGAATTGTGTGAGCTTATAAGATGATCATCATTTTAAGCCACTTGGTTTTGGGGTATTTTGTCATGGCAGCCATAGATAATGAATACAGCCCCATTCAGAGTCACTGCCATCTGGGATTCCTGGGAGAGCTTTGAGGAGCCCTATGAATGGGGGTTCGATTCTGAGAAGCAATAGTGACATTGCCACAGGACTGTGCAGTAGGAGGTGTGGTTCTGGTGCAAGTCCAGGGCTGGGCTCTGGGCTGCCCGGCTGCTCCCTGTCCTGATGTGAATGCGTCCATTGGTCTGCCCTTCCCCGGGGGGGCCTGCAGGCCCTGGGGGCTGGGGAAGGCCTGGCTTTGGGAACAGGCTGGCTGCTATCTCCTCGTCATGACAGTGACAGGACCCACTGGGCTCAGCTCTGGGCCCAGCACAGTCTACGCTTTCTATGGCCTCTCTTGTTTTTCAAAACCTCTTTCATTTTGTATGAGCAGACAGATGTGAGGGCCTCACAGTCTCACACAGGCTGCTGTTCTGGGAAAAGAAAAAGATATTTTGGGTTCCCCTCTCTTTCTCTGGAGGCCCAGCCCTCTTCTAGCTTTGTTTTTTCATGTGCTTTTTAAAGGCAGGACTGTCCTCCTCTTCTAGTTTAGCCCCCACCCCAGACACACACACAAACACGCACACCCTCCACGTCCTTTAGGGGCTGGTGTCCTGGATGTGACCTTTTAAATCTGTACAATGAGGACAGTGATATGTGCACTGTGAGATTTAGAAGAAGATCATGAACGTGAACATTGAAGGCCTTTGTAGACTAACCTCATGGCTCTGCCACTGGGGCCCTGTGTGGCCTTGGACACACCACTGTGCATCTCTGAGCTTCCTCCTGTCTGTTTCCCTTCCTCCCCCTGATGAAAGGCAGGTCCTTCTGACCTTCCACTAGTGATTCCTTTCAATAGGAGGAAGGTTGTCTGATCTGGTCGTCCAGGCTATGCAGGGCAAAGGACCCCTTCTGTCCCCTCCCTGACCCCTGCCATTTGGGTTTCCCAGAGGCCAGGGCTAACACGGCCTCTTGCAAGGGCAGCTGCTGTCTTGCCTCCCTGCCCAGCCTGGCCACTGCACAGGACCTCCGTCCCTGTTTGTCCTCTGGAGCCTCCTCCCTGCCCCTGCCTCGGGCCCCAGCCCTCTCTGTCTCCTCTTTTGCCAGTTCACCCCCACGGTGAAATTCCTATTTAAAAATAAATCACTGCGATCTTTAATTGCAGACTAAATAATTGCTTCATTTTATTTAAATGTGGCTTTTGGAGGCACTGGGAACAATTAGAAGAAAACACAGGGCAGTGCTGGGTGCCTGTTTTCAAGCATATAATTTTTTTTTATTATTATCATACCGATGTTTGTAGGATCTGGAAAAAGAAAGCGCACCCCTCCTCCTGAGTTAGTCATGCACAATTGACATGCAATAATAACAATCAGAATGATAATAATAATAATGCCTGGCTTTTTCCGGATTTCATGCTTGGCTCCCAAGGAAGCTGGGCATTCACCATGTACTTTCCCCAAAGGAGAAAGGTAAGAGCAGCCCCAGCTGCCACCCTGGAGACCTTCAGAAGTGACTGCAGCCTGGCCCCTTCCTGTCTGGGTACTGGGTTTGATGTGAACCCAGAGCTGACCTTCCACATGTGTAGACTGAGAAGTCCTGAGCAGGGTCAGCCTCCCTCCTCTCACCATGCAGAAGCAGTGTGAGGGCCCCTCAGTCCTTAGCGAACCCTTAGTTCAAACTCCTCTTTTTGTAATGGAAGCAACTGGCCCCAAGAAGTCCTTTTTCTCTTGGAAAACTTGTTCAAGAAAGACAGGTGAATTAGGAGAGCAGGGGCCACAGAAACAGGGAGACCTGGGCCTGGTTGTGTCCCCCACCACATCACTGCCCAGTGATCTGGGCACGTTGCTTGGTCTCTTTGGATGGGTTTCTTATTTTGGAAAGATATTAGAAATATTGATACCTGTTTATTGTGGGGAATAAAAACTGTAGTCTAGGCAGAAGGCTTCCAGAACCCTACCCATGCAAATAGATGCTCAATCACCATTTGCCTTGCTTCATACATTTATAGTGTATATTTTATGCAAATGTCCCTGGGAGGGCAGCACCTTTGACCCTGGGCTAGACGATTCCTGGAGGATGGAAGGCCCTTGAGCTTGGAGGGGATCTGTGGGAAGGAAGAAGGGCGGAGAGGATGATATCCCCCACCCCATCCCTGGCAAGCCTGCCTTGCATGGGCCATGCTGAGACCCTCATTTGCCCAGTCCTTGGGTTTTCCTTTCTGCTGTGTGGCCCCCTGGGTCTGCCCAGGTTCAAGCTGGAACAATGAATGGCCTGTTGGACTATTTCGTCAGTTACTGAGCACTCACTATGTGCCAGACACTGCTGGATACTGAAGCCACAGAGACAAGTAGGTTTCTGCCCTCTGTGAAAGCAACGTTTGGCAGTTGCCTTTCCTGTGAGGTTAAATGACAGGCAGAGCTGGCCAGGAGCAGTGGGAGCCCGAGGACACACGAGGGAGGGCAAACTGCTCAGCTTCTAGGGGTTCAGGGAAACCACATTTGAGTGGGGTCTTGAAGGATGTGTAGGAGTTGGGCCAAGAAAGTTATAAGGAGAAGGAGCAGCGTGGCCTAAGGCTGGGAGGTGGCAGCCTGAGTATGCGGATGACCTCAGTGGTTCAGAATTACAAGCTATGCACCCTGAAGGCTAGAGAGCCAGAGCAGGAGTCTCTGTGGTTGGCTTTCCAACATCTGCTGAGGACCTTGGGCCATGGGAAGGCAATATCTACCCTGCTGTGGAATTATAACTTTCCAGGTGAGCCAGAGGGCTGCAGTTCTTTCTATTGGACTGATTTGCTAAGGCAGATTCGAGGGGCCCTTTGGTGCTTAACCACCTCCCTTGGGCACAACAGGAAAAGCAACCTTTATATCTTTTTAAAAGCAGTTTTAACGATGTATAATTCACATGCCATGTAGTTCCCCCATTTAAAGTGTACACCTAAATGGTTTTTTGTATATTCACAGCATCGTGCAACGGTCAACATAGTCAATTCTAGAACATCCTCATCACTCTAAAAAGAAACCCCACATCCATTAGCAGCCATCTCCCGCCCCTGTCCCTGACTTGGCACACCCTCACCTGTGTGTGTACACATCTTCCTTCTCCAGGATTCGCGCAAACGGAGCCACAGAACGTATCGCCTGCCGTCTCTGGCTTATCTCACTTAGCATACTATTTCTAGGTTCTTCTGTGTCGTAGCCTAAACTCACATTATATTTATCAATTCATCCACAGATGGACATTTGGTTTGTTTCTACTTTTTGGCTATTATGACAAACGCTATTATGAACCTCTGTATGTAAATTTTGGTGTGGCTGTGTGTTTGATTTCCCTTGGTACGCCGATACCGAGGAGTGGAATTGTTGAGCCAGAGGGGAATCCTGTGTTTAACCTCTTGAGAGACTGCAGGACTGTTTTCCAACATCACTGTGGCATCTTACAGACCCACCAGCAGGGTCTTAGGGTCCCAATGTCTTTGCATCCTCACCAACTCTTTTTGATGACAGCTGTGTTCATTTTGTTGTGCTGTTTTAACAAATCACACATTTAGAGGCTTAAGCGACATAAATTCGTTTTAAAATCCTGTAGGTCAGAAGTCTGAAATGGTCTCCTGGGGCTAAAATCAAAGTGTAGGCAGGGCTGTGTTCTTTCCGGGGGCTCGAGGGGATTCTGTTTTCTTGCTTTTTCCCCCACTTTGAGAGGCTCCCACGTCTCTCACCAACTTCAAGGCCAGAGATTGTGTCACTCAGACCTCTGCTGTCATCCTCAAGTCTCCTCCTCTGACTCCCCTGTCCTCTTCCCCCTACAAGAATCTTTGCAATGACATGGGGCCTACTTGGCTAATCTCCCCACCTGCAACATTCCTTCGGTCTGATGAGGTCACCTATTCTCAGGGTCTAGGCCCCAATGCCCAATCTGCAGCTTGGGGTCCTGTATGCTGATTTTGTGACGATTTCTTATTTGTTTTATCTGTGGTATCAGATTGCAAGAATGGTGTGCACAGATCTTTTTTTTTTTTTTTCCTAATCAGGTTTCATTAGTGTTTATGCATTTAATGTGCGGCCCCAAACAACTCTTACTCTTTCAAAGTCCGGCAAAAAAGAAAGAAGGTTAGACATCCTGTATCTGAGGGATTAAGATGGCGAATGTATCTGAAGGGGCATTATTCTCCCTACCACGATGGTCTTCCAGAGGAGCGTTCGGTGGTATCTCTGCCGTGCTATCTCATGGTTTTGATTTGCATTTCCCTGGTGGCTAATGGTGTTGAGCATCTTTTCATGTGTTTATTGGCCATTTGTGTATCTTCTTCGGAGAAATATCCTTTGCTCATTTTTTTTTTTTTTGAGACAGAGTCTCACTATGTCACCCTTGGTAGAGTGCTGTGGCATCACAGCTCACAGCAACCTCAAACTCTTGGGCTTCAGTGATTCTCTTGCCTCAGCCTCCCGAGTAGCTAGAACTACAGGCACCCCCCATAATGCCCAGCTATTTTTTTGGTTGCACTTGTCATTGTTGTTTAGCAGAGCCGAGCCGGGCTTGAACCCGCCACCTCAGTGTATGTGACTGGTGCCCTGCTCACTGAGCTACAGGCCCCGAGCCCCTTTGCTCATTTTTAAAGTGAATTGTCTTTTTATTATTGAGTTGTAAGAATTCTGTATATATGTTAAAGACAAGTCCTTTATCACATATGATTTATAAATATTTCTTCTATTTTATGAATTGTCTTTTTACTTTCTTTGTCGTTTTGAAGAGCAATATGTATATTTGTAGTTTTTGGCCGGGGCTGGGTTTGAACCCACCACCTCTGGCATATGGGGCCGGTGCCCTACTCCTCTGAGCTACAGGTGCCACCCAAAGAGCAAAATATTTTAATTTTGATGAAATCTAGTTTATCTGTTATTTCTTTTGTTATGTGTGCTTTGGCGTCATGTCTAAGAAACCATTGCCTAATCTGAAGCTATGAAGATTCATCCCTATGTTTTCTCTAAGAGCTTTCTATTTTCAGCTCTGCCATTTAAATTCTTGATCCACTGTGAGTTAATTTTGTATACGGTGTGAGGTTGGGTCCAACTCATTCTTTTGCATGTGAATATGTGGTTCTTGCAGCACTGTTTGTTGACAAGACTATCCTTTCCTCATAGAATGATCTGGCACTATTATAGAAAAAAAAAATTTTTTTTTTGAGACAGAGTCTTACTATGTTGCCCTCAGTAGAGTACCGTGGTGTCATAGTTTATAGCAACCTCCAACTCTTGGGATTAAGCAATTCTTTTGCCTCAGCCTCCCAAGTAGCTGGGACTACAGGTGTCTACCACAATGCCTGGCTATTTTTTTGTTATAGTTGTCATGTTGTTTTAGCTGGCCTGGACCAGGTTTGAACCCACCAGCCCCACCTGTATGTGGCTGACGCCCTAACCACTGAGCTACAGGTGCCAAGCCTATTGTCAAAAATTGATTGACCCTAATTATGGGGATTAATTTCTGAACCCTCATTTCTAGTTCATTAATCTAAATGTCCGTTCTTATGCTAGGACAGCACTATCTTTTTTTTCTTTTTTTGAGATAGGGTTTCACTCTTTCATCCAGTCTGAAATGCAGAAACACCATCATAGCTCACTGCAGCTTTGAACTCCTAGCTTTGAGTGATCCTCCCACCTCAGCCTCCCAAGTTAGGATTACAAGTGTGAGCCACCTCTCCGAGCCCCTATTTTGATTACTGTAGCTTTGTAGTAAGTTTCAAACTCAGGAAATGTGAATCCCCAAGCTTTGCTCTTCTTTTCCAAGAGTTTTGACTATCTTGAGTCCATTGCAATTCTTAATAAATTTTAGGATCAGCTTGTCAAGTTCTACAAAGAAGCCAGCTGTCACTGTAACAGGGACTGTGTAGATCATTTGGGGAGTACTGCATCTTATACTACTAAGTCTGTTGGTCTATGAACATGGGCTGTCTTTCCACTTTTTCAGGTATTTAATTTCTTTCAGTAATGTTTATAGTTTTCAGAGGATAAGTTGGGCGCTCTTTTGTTAAAATTATTCCTATTTATTTATTTTTGATAGAATTATTAGTTAATTTTACTTTTAGATTTTTCACTGCTAGAATATAGAAATTCAATAGATTTTTGGATACTGACATTGTACCCAGCAACCTTGCTGACTCATTTATTAGTTATAATAATTTTTTAGTTCATTCCTTAGAGTTTTCTCTATACAAGAGCATATCTAAAAGTAAAAGATAGTTTTACTTTTTTCTGGATGTTTTTTATTTCTTTGGCTTCCTTTAAAATAGCCAGAACCTCCAGCATGATGTTGATAGAAATGGTGAGAAAGGTTGTCCATGTTTTGTTCCTGATCTTTTTTATTTATTTATTTATTTATTGATAGCTGTATACATTAATGCAAACATGGGGTACATTGTACTGTTTTCATACACAATTTGAAATACTTTCATCAAGCTGGTTAACATAAATATTCATGTCATTTGCTTAGTCATTGTATCAAAACATTTATATTCTAGTTCTAGAAAAGTTCACTTGTACCCTTGTTAGACAGATATAT
>CAUYQV010016457.1:0-15541 GCA_963574575.1 Galagoides demidoff | reverse complement strand
TAATTAATAAGGAAAAAAGAAAATAAATATATATGTTTTTGTTTGTTTGTTTGTTTTCTTTCTTTTTTTTTGAGACAGAGTCTCACTTTGTCACCCTTGGTAGAGTGCTGTGGTGTCACAGCTCACAGCAACCTCAAACTCTTGGGCTTAAGTGATTCTCTTGCCTCAGCCTCCCAAGTAGCTGAGGCACCTGCCACAATGCCCGGCTATTTTTAGAGATGAGGGTCTCGCTCTGGCTCAGGCTGGTCTTGAACTCGTGAGCTCAGACAATCTACCTGCCTTGGCCTCCCAGAGTGCTAGGATTACAGGCATGAGCCACTGTGTGTGGCCAATATATATATTTTAAAAGATAACTAGTAAAATATCTGGATTTCTAGCATTTCTTTAAAAATGGATGGTCTAGCAACTTTGGACTTGTTTTTCTACCTAACTGGAA
Organism: Galagoides demidoff; assembly: GCA_963574575.1. Taxonomy (NCBI): domain Eukaryota; kingdom Metazoa; phylum Chordata; class Mammalia; order Primates; family Galagidae; genus Galagoides; species Galagoides demidoff. The sequence continues at coordinate 15,105 of CAUYQV010016457.1, read as the reverse complement.
GTGAATTGGGGTTATTCACTGTAGACAGGTGATTCAGTTTTTAGTTCACGGTCTCTACTTCACCCTGTTATCTTAAGCCTGTCCTACTGTACTTGCATATATAACTTCCTTGGCCCTTTGAGTTGTGCACCTCTGGTCTGGAGTAATGGTGCACCTCTGGTCTGGAGTAATGGTGAATGCCTCATTTTCTGTAGGATAACTCTCGAAATTTTTAAGGAAAATTGGATTGTCTTCTGTTCAGGCTAATTGTTCCTAGTTCTTCTAGTGACTTTGTTGTTGTTGTTGTTGTCGCTGTATTCAACAGAGGCTTTTTCTTTCTAATCATACATTTCATGTTTTATAATTAGAAAATTGAAATTATGGATAACAGGCCAGGGGCAAGTAGCTCATCCCTGTAATCCCAGCACTCTGGGAGGCTGAGATGTGAGGATGGCTTGAGCTTGGGCGTTCAAGACCAGCCTGAGCAGGAGTAAGACACCTTCTCTACTCAAAAAAGTAGAAAAATTAGCCAGGCATTAGGGTGGCTATTCCCAGCTACTTGGACAGCTGAGGCAGGAGAATTGCTTGAACCCAGGAGTTTAAGGTTGCTGTGAACTAGGCTGATACCTTAGCACTCTAACTTGGGGCAGCACAGTGAGACTCTGTCTCAAAAAAAAAAGGAGAGAGAGAGAGAAAGAAAGAAATTACAGTTAATGTTTTATTCCCCAAAATTCTTTTGATGACTACATATTACCTATATTCTTCTCTCTTTAAAATTTGACAAAAACATATCCTAGGTAAGTTTATGAATGAAAGACTGAATGCTCATCTTAATGACTTCAGAAAGTTAAACAATGGCCACCTTTACAAATGATTCCTCACCTTAGCAACTTGTATAGTGTCTATGGAGGGTCCTGCATAGTAAGTAAAAGCAGTATTTTAGATTTATCTGAGATGAATTTTGCCCAGCATCCCCAATTCTGCCAAATCTGTTGCTTGCTAATTCCTTCCAGTTTTATTTCCTCTGAAAGTTGACAGATACGTCTTCTATTTCTTTCTCATCTTGTTATTGACATCAAAGTATAAAACAAGGCCCGGCACAAATGATCACGCCTATAATCCCAGCACTTCAGGAGGCCAAGATGGGTGGATTACCTGAGCTCAGGAGTTCAAGACCAGCCTTAGCAAAGAGTGAGACTTCGTCTTGACTAAAAAAAGAAAAACTAGCCAGTTGTTGTGGCACACGCCTGTAGTCCCAGCCAGTTAGGAGGCTGAGGCAAGAGGATTGCTTGAGCCCAAGAGTTTGAGTTTGCTGTGAGCTATGACACTATGGCACTCTACCCAGGGAGACACAGTGAGACTCTGTCTCAAAAAGTAAAAAAACCAACAAAGTACAAAACAAGATGCTACCCTCAGATAAAACCCCACTCTCATTGCCCAGCCTGATCTGAAAATTGTCAGCTACTTTAGGCTTACACTCAGAATATGTATGGCACCTATATTTAGATTAGACACCTGATTAGACAGTATAGCCTGATGGTATCGTATCTTGCCCATGTTCTTTATCTTACCCAGAGCACTATCATTTCACAGTGCTCAGATTTACCTTTGAACTCTATAGCAAATACCCTCCCCCAAAGCACATCCGAGACTTGTGTGTTCTTACAGGGTCCTTAATGTCACACAGACTCCATTTGTCATTTAGACATTTTTTTAAGACCTATTTTTGTTTGTGGTTTCCTGATGGTGGTCATGGCATTTCCTCCCTCACACCCTCTAAAAATTGATGTGATATCGATGTTAAAACAAAAAGCAGTGTGTGTAGACTGAGTACAACCGCAGCTCAGGCTTGATAGCCTCTGGCACAGTCACGGGTGTGTTACTGATACGTCTCAAGTCTCAGAACCCAGGTTGAGTGGAAACCAGTTTTACTGCTTAATGAGAGGAGAGTTTAAGAGATCTTTTTCTTTATTATTTTTTTCTTTTCCTTTCCTTCTCCTCCTTCCCTTCCTTCTTTCCTTCTTTATTTATTTTTTTTTTTTGTTTAGACCTAGTCTCACTCTGTTGACCAGGCTGGTGTGCTGTGGCATCACCTTAGCTCACAGCCACTTCAAACTCCTGCTTTAGCCTCCCAAGTAGCTGGGACTATAGGTGGCCACCACAGTGCCTGGATAATTTTTCTATTTTTTGAGTAGAGATGGGGTCCCAGCAGGACCAGGTTCTGTTCACTCCTGCTCTGACTAGTCTTAAACTCCTGAGCTTAAGCCATCCTCCTGTCTCAGCCTCTCAGAGTGCTAGGATTATAGGCATGAGGCATTCCACCTGGCCAAGAGATCTTTAAAAATAAAAAATAATATATTACGTGGAATCAACAAAATATCTAATATTAGAGGACTAAGTAAATAAACTAATATATATCATGGAATCCTGTGCAGCCATTAAAATGAGGTAATAGGCTTGATGCCCATAACTCAGTGAGCAGGGCACCAGCCACATACACCAAAGCCAGTGGGTTCAAGCCCAGCCCAGGCCTGCTAAACAACAATGACAACTGCAACCCAAAAATAGCTGGGTGTTGTGGCAGGTGCCTGTAGTCCCAGTTACTCAGGAGGCTGAGGCAAGAGAATCGCATAAGCCCAAGAGTTTTCGTAAGCTGTGACGCCATGGCAGTCTACTGAGGGCAATGTAGTGAGACTGTCTCAAAAAAGAAAAAATACAATACAATAAAATAAAATGAGGTGATAGATAAAGGTTTAATGGTGTGAGCAAATGTTAGGATGCGCTAGGGAGAATCAAATTTTAAGTAAATATGTACAGTATACCTATTCTTATTTAAGCATAAACATGTGTACAGTCATGTGTCACTTAACATTGGAGACACATTTTGAGAGGTGCACTGTCAAGAGATTTCGTGGCAGTGTGAACATCACGGGGTGCATGCACACAAGCCTAAGTGACACGGCCCACCACACACCTGGCTGTGTGAAGCAGCTGAGTACCACTCCTGAACTGCTGACTTGCCCAGCCAATTACTGTGCTGCAAGCCGTGGGCACCAGGGTAAGTATTCTGTATGTAAACATAGTCACACACGGAACAGGGATGTTACAGCATTATAACTGCTGGAGCTGAGAGTTCACCTCTGAGCACCTCTGTGGACCTGGTTCCATTCACCCAGCAGAGCTAGCAAGTTCAGCTGAGTCGAGGGAGAGTGAGAAACTGGAGGAGTGGACAATGAGTTAGTGGAGACTCCAGTGTAGCACCAAAAAGTGGTACAGATTTTTTTCTTTTTCTTTTCTTTTTTTTGAGACAGAATCATACTTTGTCGCCCTCAGTAGAGTGCTGTGGTGTCACAGCTCACAGCAACCTCAAACTCTTGAACTTAAGCAATTCTCTTGCCTCAGCTCCTGAGTAGCTGGGACTACAGGCACCCACCACAACACCTGGCTATTTTTAGAGGTGGTGTCTGGCTCTAGCTCAGGCTCGTCTGGATCGTGTGAGCTCAGGCGATCCACCTGCCTCAGCCTCCCAAAGTGCTAGGATTACAGGCGTGAGCCAGCCCATTGTCTCTGTTTTATGGGGGCATCATTCATGGGCTAGAGGACATGGGTCACAGCCTAGAACTTTTATTTTGCAGGAACAACACCTACTTGGTTAACTAGGTCACACCCACCCAAAATTTCTCTTTTCGCTTCAGGGCCCTTTCCAACTTTCTTGCCTGGAAGGGCATTATCCTCTCCCACCTCCAGGTTAGCTCCTCTAATGCCCTTTCATCCCCAGTCAGTAACAGTGGCTACAAAGTCACTGGGAAATAGAAATTTTTCAGCTCCATTATGATCCTATGGGACCACTATCTTATCGGCAGTCTGTGGTTGTTGGAAACTTCGCCACGTGGCATGACTGTGTATACAGGTGATCCACGGTGAGCCGGTCCACGCAAACCAATATCTAAGGAAGCTGAGAGACTGCAAAAAGAGGCTGGCAGGTCCTGTTTCTCACAGAAGAAAACATTTAATAAGGGCTTCCAAATAAAAGCCCACGGCTTGAGTAGTGGCAAGACCAGAAGAGACGGTGGATCATGTTACTGCCCTCATCTCCACCAGGGCTTATACTCCGTAGGGAAGGAATGTGTAGGACCATTGAAGTCCACCCTTCAGGGAAAGGCAAGAATGCTATGTGAATCTGCCTGATGGCAGGATGCATGATCAAGGTTGTTTGGACATGAGGACAGGATTTTTTTTGTTTTTTTTTTAGAGACAGAGTCTCACTTTGTCAACCTCGGTAGAGTGCTGTGGCATCACAGCTCACAGCAACCTCCAGCTCTTGGGCTTGGGCGATTCTCTTGCCTCAGCCTCCCGAGTAGCTGGGACTACAGGCATCCACCACAGCACCCAGCTATTTTTTGTTGCAGTTTGGCCAGGGCTGAGTTTGAACCCACCACCCTCAGTATATGGGGCTGGCACCCTACTCACTGAGCCGCCTGGTAAGGGCAGGATTTACAATAACTATAGATAAAGTAGAAATCTTACAGGCACTCCCAGAACAGGGGTTAACCTGCAGGCAACATGGTGGATTAGCATCCAAGATGGAGTTGCCCTGGCCTCCATATGTAGAAATGAGATGAAGGAATGAATATACATCAAAATATTTAAAATGCCTATAATGATTTAGCCAGTTACATTAATTTTATTATATTTATCTGAATAATGATGATGATAGATAATCTTTTATAGAGCTTACCATATGCAAGGCACTGGTATATGTGTCCTGTATACATTAATTACATAAAAGTCATAAATATAACTCTGACAGTAACAAATCTTGTGAGTTTTCAATAATTAAAAAGTGCTCTTTCCATAATATAAAAAACATGTGAGAGCTGAGGCAGGTGGATTACCTGAGCTCTTAAGTTCGAGACCAGCTTGAGCAAGAGCAAGACCCCATCTCTAAAAAATAGCCAGGCGTTGTGGTGGCGCCAATAGTCCCAGTTACTTGGGAGGCTGAGGCAAGAGAATCGCTTAAGCCCAAGAGTTTGAGGTTGTTGTGAGCTGTGACGCCATGGCACTCTACTGAGGGTGACAAAGTGAGATTCTGTCTCAAAAGAAAAAAAAATTTTTTTGATAAAAATAAAATAAAGATAGAAGCATTGCTTGGAATGATGAAAGTAACTACCAGTAGAATAAAAGCAGACCAACACTTTTCTTCATAAGCTTTTGTCCACATTGGATTTGTTGCTATGAGCATGCATTAACTTGATTTAAATAACAGGTATATATAGGAAATAATACTCATTCTTAAGTATTTTTTTCTGTTTTTTATTTGAATTCCAACAGTGAAATACATAGAAAACATAATTTTTTATGTGGTTTAGCCAAAGTTGTTTTGTTTTGTCACAGCAATACACATTCTACCAAAATACCTTAATAGTAAGAACGGGAATGTATGCCTCCTGGAGGAAGAGGGCGGTTAGACAGTTGATAGGCATAGTTGTAAGTGGGAAATTTCACTGACTGCCATTTTTATGTGAAATTCATGAAAATTCCATCCCATTCTCTATCTCTCCCTCTCTCTCTCTATGTGTGTGTGTGTGTGTGTGTGTATAAAAATGGTTCCAGTTATTGGCCATCAAATAAAACAGCCACAACTCCAGTCACATTATTATACACGATGTCCATAAAGTTCATGTACAATGTACTATGTTAAATTATTTTGAATTGTACATGAACTTTACGGACACCTGTACTTCCATATATTGCCTAGCATAGATTGTATGGGTTCCATTTTCTGATAAGGGCAGATAGAAAATGTTTCAGGATTTGGGACAATCTGGTGTCTGTCACAACTACCCTACTACTGTAACTTAAAGGTTATGTAGGTCAAATACCTAACGGACACAATGCTGAAACATGAGTTATCTAATACAGGCTGCCACAGAAATAATTGATTTGGTCTAAAAAAAGATCTTATGACTTTCACAGGCGGCATGGAGCCTGCGCAGCTTGGCTAACTCTGCCTGTCTTTCCCTTTGCAGATCTGTCCAACTCAACGGTCAAACTCTGAAGATGGTGGATGATCAAACCCTGCCCGCTTTGACAGAAAAACCTCTTCGCCCAGGAAGTTCACTGGGTTTGCCAGCTTTCTCGTATGGATTTTTTGTGATACGAAATGCCAAAGTTGCTGCTTGCATCTGAAAACCAAAGGCATATACTAGCTCTGAGATTGAATTTTTCAAATGTATTTATTGGTAAGAGTAAAGCAACTCAAGCTGTAGAAAGAAGGCAGGCGGATACATCACAAGTCAACTAGTAGGAACTTCAGAAACATGGGGACAATTCCAATACTAGATGTAGCACAGTATTATTATCTCTTTAAGTAGAGCACTGCTAATAATAATAGCTAAGATTATCTGGTGCCAAACACTATTCTTAGCACTCTGCATGTACTATTTTTATCTAAGTTCATTAAAGATGTATATGAATGCTAACATGGCCAGAGGCAAATAAGTGAAGGCTATAATAATAGTTTTAAGAAAGAGTTTAGTTGTTTTTATTTTTAAAAATAGTTATTTAAAAATTGTCAGATTCTTTCCTTCATGGGCCATTTCTATGGGCTTCCATGGGGAAGCGTATACTGCTACAACCTTGAAAACTGCTTGTGAAAGTTGCAAATAGATGGAAGAAAAACTACCTCTTGCACCTTAACAGAGACCTGGATTCAGCTGCTGCTTTTTTCCCTCTGTTCTGTTGGCCTTTGTCAGAAATAATATGTGACAGAAGAGATGGTTAGGAGGCACCCTACCAGCTCAGTGGGTGGGGCGCCGGCCACGTACACCGAGGCTGGTGGGTTCGAATACGGTCCAGGCCAGCTAAAACAACAATGACAACTGCAACCAAAAAAAAAAAAAAAAAATAGGCGGGCGTTGTGCCAGGCGCCTGTAGTCCCAGCTACTTGGGAGGCTGAGGCAAGAGTTTGAGGTTGCTGTGAGCTGTGATGCCATGGCACTCTACCCAGGGCAACAGCTTGAGACTCTGTCTTAAAAAAAAAAAAAGAAGAAGAAGAAGAAGAAGAGATGGTTGGATGTGATAGTATAAAAAAATGCTTCAGAAGGGAGAGATTATGTAAACTTCAAATTAAATTTAAAAATGACTGTAGGCTCAGCCACTGCAGCTCAAGCAGCTAAGGTGCCAGCCACATACACCAGAGCTGGCATGCTCGAATCCAACCTGGGCCTGTCAAGCAACAGTGACAACTACAACCAAAAATAGGCCAGGCACTGTGGCAGGTGCCTGTAGTCCCAGCTACTTGGGAGGCTGAAGCAAGAGAATCACTTAATCCCAAGAGTTGGAGGTTGCTGTCAGCTGTGATGCCATGACACTACCCAGGACAACATCTTGAGGCTCTGTCTCAAAAAAAAAAAGACTGTAAATGAAATTGATTTACTAAAAGGAAAAAGTTTAGAAAACATATAGTGTTGTGGCGGGCGCCTGTAGTCCCAGCTACTTGGGAAGTTGAGGTGAGAGAATGGCTTAAGCCCAAGAGTTTGAAGTTGCTGTGAGCTGTGACGCCACAGCATTCTACCAAGGGTGACACAGACTCTGTCTCAAAAAAAAAAAAAAAAGAAAACATCTATTACATTACAACTATCTGTTAATATTTACCTACCTTTAGTTCTTGTTTCAGTTGGAAAGCCTTTGACTGCAAGTAACATAAAAACCCTAATTCAGATAGCAAATGATAAGGAAATTTATAATCCCACAAAAGAAGTACAAGCAGGGTAGGCTTCGGCAACCCAGTATGTCACCAAGGATCCAGGTTCTTCCCCTTTCTGCTCTGTCCTCTTCAGTGCTGGCTTCGTTCACAGAATGAATGATGGCTACAGCTGTTCCATGGGCCCATTCAGACCTGGTAGCAAACAGGTGAAGAACATGAGTAATTCTTGTCTCCTTCAGACTTAAATAACTCTTTTTCATAGGCCCTCTTAGCAAACTTCTCATGGTGTCTCTTCAAGTCTTTTTTTTCTTTTTGAGACAGAGTCTCACTTTGTCACCCTCAGTAGAGTGCCGTGATGTCACAGCTCATAGCAACCTCAAACTCGTGGGCTCAAGCAATCCTCTTGCCTCAGCCTCCCAAGTAGCTGGGACTACAGGCGCCCACCACAACACCTGATTATTTTTTAGAGATGGAGTGTCACTGTTGCACAGCCTGGTCTCAAATCAGTGAGCTCAGGCAATCCACCCGCCTCAGCCTCCCAAGTGCTAAGATTACGGGTGTGAGCCACCACGCCTGGCATCTCTTCAAGTCTTATTGGTCAGGATAGGGTCATGTGGCCATTTCCCCAATCACTGCCAACAACAATGAGATTCCACTAATTGTCTCTGAGTAATACTCCTTTGGAGTGGAGAGTGTGTTGGTGGGTCTACAACACTGAACATTACAGTTCTGTGCTTTTTGCATATGACAGAATGTATAATTTTCCCCTAGACTTGAATCCACTTAAAGATTAATATTCTTTATATGTATGCCTGCTATGAATATTGTCTCAAATTTAAGTACATTTAAGGCCAGGCGTGGTGGCTCATGCCTATAAACCTAGTACAATGGGAGGTCGAGGCAGGTGGATTGCCTTAGCTCAGGAGTTTGAGACCAGCCTGAGCCAGAGCAAGACCTCTCTAAAAACAGCTGGGCATTGTGATGAGCATCTGTAGTCCCAGCTACTTGGGAGGCTGAGGTGAGAGAATTGCTTATGCTCAAGAGTTCGAGGTTGCCGTGAGCTATGATGCCATGGTACTCTACTGAGGGCAACAATGTGAGAGTCTGTCTCAAAATACAAATTAATTAATTGATTGATTAATTTAAGTACATTTATAAGGAGCCTAAAGTTAAAATTTTGGATGCTTCAATACCCTTAAACTTTATATGTGGTTTTTATATTTTCACATTTGAAATAAAATAATTTTTATAACCTTAATATTGCATTTTCTTAAATAAAGCTTATAATTCCTCCATCTGGAAGCCTTGTTTTCTTACTGCTTTGTTTATTCCTCTTACTTTTAGTTGTCCTTTCAGGCTCCCCAGCACCAAAAGAATCGACCTTAAGGGAAGGAGACTACTGGGCATAGACACTGTTTCTTATCTTACCACAAAGATTAAATCAAGATTGAAGCCATCCTGTTTTCTTTTCCCTGTCCCCTTTGCCACTTGGAGGCCTAATCTTATATTATTATAACAATCTCCTAATTACTCATCCTGACTTTCCTTAACAGTTCTTAAATGGCTCCCCCTTTCTTATAGGGACAGAAGGTCCTCACCTAAACCTGTACCTGCCTATTTCTTCAAGCCCAGCTCTTTTCCCTCCCTCCATGAATTCTCTTCTCCAACCACACACGAGTTGAGAAGTCTGAACATCCATGCCCTTTTACCTTTTCCTCCTATGTTTTGTGCAGCTCCTTTGAATTCCTCTCACTGTGGCAAACTTTCATGTTCATTAAAACCCAGCTCACACATAAGTTTCAATAATCGCTGTCATGCACAGGGCTTTCATCATTTTTCTTTGCTCCCATAGCCCTTTGTCGATTTACAGTGGCACTTACGATGCATTTTAATCATGTCCACAAATCTGCCTCACTTGACTTTAAGCTTATAAGAAGCAGGCATGATATCCCAATCGTCTTTGTATTCCCTGTAATTAGCATCTTCTCTGGCACACAGTAACCCCTCATAGAATGCTCTTCTAAGCTATTTGCTTAATGAAAAGTTATGGAGCCAAAGATGAAAGATTATTCTGAGGTGTGAGATGAAAACGGAGGCCTGGTTTGTGCAATTAAAATGACTTTATTCCACCTGGCTATAGGTGGGGTAAGATTTCCAACCAGGCCAGGATGAAATCCACGCATGGGTAATGGTGAAGAGGGGTTGTAAAGGTCAGGAAGGTGGATGTCCGGGCATTCCCTTTCCTGGGTTGGACATCTGTTGTAAGGGTGAGGGTTGGCCCATTTACCTTTCCCAGGGACATCCAGGGGGAGAAGATAGGGGGTTGATTCTTTTAGGCGGGTCCACTCTATTTGGGCAGGGTTTGATTGTGTCATTTAATGGCATAGACAAGCATTCACGTTTGAAACCTGGCTGAGATAAAGTCTGAGTGAGTGACTTGCCTAGGGTTACTCAGTTAGGGTTAAGTAGGATACTACATGTAGAGTGCCTGGAACAGTACCTGGCACTCAGCAGTACACAGGACTGCCTATGTTAAGAGGGCTGGCAAGACACTGTAGCTGCAGGTTCTTAGCATCACACACGCTGGCTGACTCTTGATTATACAGACTCCTGTGAATAAATGTCAAATCTAAAGTTTTCACTTGTGTAGTGAATGTCCCTTAACCTTGGATGCAGTTTTAATTTACATCATCATTATTATTATCATTATTTTGAGACAGAGTCTCACTTTGTCACCCTTGGGTATAGTGCCCTGGCATTGTAACTCACAGCAACCTCAAACTTTTGGGCTCAAGCATTCCTCTTGCCTCAGCCTACCAAGTAGCTGGGACTACAGGCACCCGCCACAACGCCCCCACTATTTTTAGAGAGGGGTCGTGCTATTGCTCTGACTGGTCTAGAACTCTGGAGCCCAAGAGATCCGCCCACCTCAGCCTCTCAGAGTGCTGGGATTACATGCGTGCCTAGCCTTAATTTACATTTTTGGATTTGGCTGGTTGGTGCCCTTTTAGTTTGAATAAGAAAATACCTGGATGCAAATTATTATTTTGGGGTTCAGCAGGTTTGTCAAGGCTTTCTTTTTTGAGGTACAACTGTTCCATAGGAATAAAAACTATCCTTTTCCATTTATTACGAAACCAACGACACTGTTAAATGAAAATCATGAAAGGTCATTGTTTTTGGACTAAATTCCTGCACTAGGCCCCACTAGCCAGATTAAAAATCAAAATGAAGTCACCCACGCTAAAGGTCCATGTAACCAGGTTAAAACTATGGGGAGAAATCAGGAGAGCTGACAGCCAATTTCCCAAAGAAGCCAGTTTCAATCTGTAGCAAGCATGATAAGGAAATTCCTTGTTTAATCCTCAACCTGAAGTAACCTGATGTTAAGCAACTAATTGTTTCTCTATTGTTGTTTTCTCGTCTCCAGTCTCCACCTTACTAGGAAAGTAACTTTGAAATGACTAATCCGCTTTTTGTTCATTGTTTCTGCTTTCTTCTGCCCTTTTTCTGTCTATGACGCTTATAGAATGAAGCGTTGCCCAGTTCCAGATTCACAATGCCAACTGCGATCTTCCAATTCCTGCTAATTTTGTATTTTGACAATAGGAATTCCTTTTACAGGAGTACGCTTCCTCGCGTGGCAACTGACCAGGACACTATTGGAAAGGTCCAGCCCACGCCAAGGCCCTCTGGGCAGGCTCTGCGCATGCCCGCCGAGACTCGACGCCGGGGGACGACGTCAGCGAGCGGGCGCACGCGCTCCCGGCGCCATGCTGGGCTGGCGGAGCGCGCGGGGCGCGCGGGGCCTGCGGGCTGTGGCGCAGGCGTGGCTGTGGGGCTCGCCGGGACGCCCCCCGGCTCTGGCGCGCGCGGCAGGGGCGCCCCGCCGGGGGAGCTGGCAGCCCCCAGCGTGGCCCGAGCCGTGCCGGCGCCCTCTCAGCCTGTCGGCCGCCGCGGTAGTGGACTGGGCGCCCCGCCCTCTGCAGCCCTACCTGCGCCTCATGCGGTTGGACAAGCCCATTGGTGAGTGGGGCGCGGGCGACCGGGTCGGCCGGCCGCGGGCCTCTGAGTCGGGCCCGCCGGGCTGTCCGCGGCAGCCGGCCCGGGCGCTGGGGAAGTGAGAGACTGAAAGTCAGGGCTGCCGGGTGCTACGGGTCCCCTCGGGACACCAGGTCGGACAGTCACCGAAGGGGAGATTGGTTTTCACGCCGGTCTGATTTCTGAGCCCCCGAAGCGGGCAAAATTGTCACTCCACAGATAAATTATTTGAATGGTGAACCTAAAAGAACATTGTCTCGTGACCCTGCAGATTTACAGTATTGAAGCACAACATTCATTGCAGGGTTTGTCCTTGCAGCCCTCTAAGGGAGATAATTAAGAAAGTTAAAACGCTAAGGAAACTAAGGCTTCTCAGAGCCAGACCAGAAGAACCCCGTGTTTTGATGCTGAGTCTTAAGTTCTTTCCTGCATCACTTGTAAAGCAAAAATTTAATTCATTTGAACGCAGTAGGTGAGGTGCCTGTGGACTGCCTGTCAGCTCCCAAATCGCCCCCTACGGGAAGATTTCCCTGACCCTCCCTTTTAATTAATACTTATGGACTTCACTCTTTACCCATTATTCCCCATTTTTTCTTCATAGCGCTCACGGCTAACTAACCTTGTGCACTTATTGGTTGATTGACTTCCTTGGTAATATTAAATTAATAAATTCCTATCACATTGCTTAGCCTTAGAGATAGAAGAAGCTATGGAAAGTCCCCGCTTTCAGGGAGGAACTTCAGTTTCGTTGGAAAAAAACTATTTGGTGAGCTGGGAAATTATCAAATCTGAATGGTACAGGTGGTGAGTGCAACAGGAAAAAGAAATTACTGTGAATCTCTATTGCTGGAAAACGTTTTGAGAAGAAGTTATACTCCAGGGACGCACCTGTGGCTCAAGGAGTAGGGCACCAGCCCCATATGCCAGAGGTGGCAGGTTCAAACCCAGCCCCAGCCAAAAAAACTGCAAATAAAAAAAAAATTATACTCCAAAGGACAGGTTGATTTTTGCAGAAGAGGGAAGAGACCTTGGTGGGAGAGATAGTAAGAGATAGTTTTCCAAAGACCCAGGGTGACGTGTTAAAACACTAAGAATATGAGTCTGACCTGAAACATCAAGTGGGTATAGAAAATGGGAGATGAGGCTGGATAAGAAAGTAAGAAGGTGGACAATGAGGAGGGGTGGTGGCTGAGCTCCAGCTAATCTAGTTGATGACATTTGCCATTGCAGTGCGTAGACGTATCAATACATTCAAAGGCCCACATGCATTCACTCCACCTTTGCCCATTCTAGACCCCAAGTTAGGCCTTGCTTTTAGTATTCTAGAGCACTAAATTATAACAATTGACAAAGTGTAAAAGCATATTAAGCTGTAGATACAGGCGGCCATCATCCGAAGGTCGTGTATGACCCCATTTGAGGCCAGATTCACATTGACAGGCATAAAATTCCAAGCCCAGTTCTAAGCCGAAGACTAACTGCAATTCTGTTCTTGGAGTCTGCATCATGGAACTCTAGTGTAGGCTTATAGATGGACATCTGCCATTATCCTTATTTCCATAGTTAAACCTCTGGTCAGTAACAGGAGGCTACAAAGGAGCTATGAGCAGAGCTCTGAGGCAGACCTTTTGGATGTGAATCTCCATCTTCCCATATGAAGGACCTTGGTTAAATTACCTCACTTCTCTGTGCATTTTCATTCATAAAACGATGATAACTAATGATTTTGACTTTATAAGGCGTCATGAAAATTCACTGATAGATGTTAAAACAGTGTCTGGGCTCAGCGCCTGTGGCTCAGCAACTAGGGCGCCAGCCATATACACTGGAGCTGGCAGGTTTGAATCCAACCCAGGCGTGCCAAACAACAATGACAACTACAACCAAAAATAGCTGGGCGTTATGGTGGGTGCCTGTAGTCCCAGCTGCTTGGGAGGCTGAGGCAAGAGAAATCGCTTAAGCCCAGGAGTTTGAGGTTGCTGTGAGCTATGACATCATAGTACTCTACCGAGGACAACAAAGTCAGACTCTCAAAAAAAAAAAAAAACCATCCTGTACGCTTAGGTTCTAAATAAGGTGATGATTGCAGGATTTTGCAGAAAACCTATTAATAATACTACGTTAGAATGCATTCTACAAACATTTTTGAACCCCTACCATATACCAGGAATGATAATAAACAGTAGTAGAATTCCAGGTTTGATATTTCTTTAATTTTTTTTTTGAGTGGGGTGTGGTCCTAGCACTTTTGGAGACTGAGGCAGGTGGATTTCTTGAGGTCAGGAGTTTGAGACCAGCCTGAGCAAGAGCAAGGCCCCATCTCTACTAAAAATAGAAAAACTAGCTGGGGATTGTGGCTGGCACCTGTAGTCCCAGCTACTTGGGAGCTGAAGCAAGATCTCTTGAGACCAGGAGTTTGAGGTTGCTATGAGCTATGATGCCATGGCATTCTACACAGGGCTACATAATCTCAAAAAATGATAGTAAGTAAATAATTTTTGGTAGGATAATGGTATGTTCATTGTTTTACTTTGTTAAATTTACATCTTATTACTTTCATAAACCAATAATTAGTTTCATTGTTTTTGAGAAGGCAATACAATGGGTCAACCTGTATTATTTTGAAATGGGTCAACCTACATTATTTCAGGGAGTTTCAGTAGGTGGCACTCTTTCCACTAAATTGGCAATGTAATTTTTTGTTTCATTGCATTTTTAGGTGATTATGTATGTTGTCTAAAAGATAACCTGTTAGTATTGAATGAATCTTAAACTCAACCTGTCTCGGTTTTTTGATTTGCCATCATGCCTCAGAACTTGGTCATTTTATTTCATCTCCCAGGGAGTTCTTGAGAACTCAGTCATGTTAGCTGCTGTTAATGTGGGGCCCAGTAAATATAAGTCTGTCCAGGACAATTTGAATTCAGGTCTGGACTAGCCATTTCTCAAGGTTTTAGCTTGAGGCCTCTGCTTGCCTTTTCTGTTGTGTCAGTTTAAGCCCCTATGGGAAAGTCTCCTGATTCCTTTCCAGCTCCTCCTCCGTTAACTTGAATAGTTTTGTTCTGTGCCTTTGTAGGACCCTATTCTTATCTTATTGTTAGATTGGTTTTTATTGCATTTCTCCTTTTGGTTTATAAGCTGCATGAAGGCAGAAACCAGCTTTCTCTTAGTCACCATTGTATTCAGTTTGTGGCACACTCCTGGCACAGTGTGTATGTTTCCTAATATTTAAAGCTTAAATGTGATTATACAGACTTTAGTCATTTGACCATTTTCGTGCAGGATCTGATTTTTCTTTAGACCCAAATTCCTTTCCTCTTGGATCCCTAAATAGGGAAGGACTGCTCAGAATTTGTCTAATAAACACTATGTCAAAC
>CAUYQV010016456.1:0-60003 GCA_963574575.1 Galagoides demidoff | reverse complement strand
GAGTGCCCTGGTATCACAGCTCATAGCAACCTCCAACTCCTGGGCTCAAGCGAGTCTCCTGCCTCCGCCTCCCAAGTAGCTGGGACCACAGGTGCCCGCCACAACGCCCGGCCGTTTTTTGGTTGCAGCCATCATTGTTGTCTGGCGGGCTGGGCTGGGGATTCGAACCCGCCACCTTAGGTGACGTGGCTGGCGCCTTAGCCGATTGAGCCACAGGCGCCGAGCCTATCTCTCTTTCTTATCCCGAGAGTCGCACGTACTACACGTGCCCAGCTCCACTCGGTTCCAGAAGTCCGATGTCCTACCTGAAGCAGTTTCTGCAAAGGGCTCCGCGTGCAGTCCGAATGAAGGCAGCCGGCCCCCGCTGGGCGTTCGCTGAGTCCTTGCCTGCCCCTCTGAAGGGACCCCCGAGGCCAGGGTAGACTCCCACCTCATGAAACAGACCACCTGCTGGGAGACTTTTCAGGCAGGGATTTTCCTAGCACTGGCTGACTGACTACACTCCTGGGACTTCCTGGGTGCGTGCAGGTGCCCCTCTCCACATCCTGCTTCCCCAAACTCCACCAGCTACCCCAAGGGCTAAAACTCATCCCCTGACCATGCTCACTCCCTGCTCGGAATTTCCCTTGCTTAACAGACCCTTGCACAACCCACTCCCTGCTCGGAACCCTGGGAATTTCTGTTGCTTAAACAGACCAGTGACCTTACCCCCTTACTCAACTGCCCTTCCCCTGATCAGAATCTCCCTTGTTCAAACAATCACCGACTCCCACACCCATCTGTTTGCGGTTTTTAGCTTTAAAAGAAGCCTGTAACAGCCCTTCGGGGTCCTTCTTCCCGCGGCTGAGGGACCCAGACGCCAGCAATAAACTTGCCTCTTGCTTTTGCATCCACCCGAGTCTGGTGACTGTTCCTTGGGGGCGGCTATCGTGGCTGGACCCCGTTTTGGGTCCAACAGGCACATGTGGCAGCTTCCCCAGGGTGGTGGCACTTCCAGAAGAGGGAGGGAAGTCGAGCTTGCCAAGGCCTGGATGGCCACTGTCGGCCTCCCACAGGAGAGAGGAGTTACTTTTACTTTTCCCCTCTTTTTTTAGGGGGTTCATTTCGTCTTTCTTTCTTTCTCCCTTCTAAAAAAACATTTGCTGGTATAAACTAAAATAAGACCATACACTCCCTTGCTACTCAAGGAGACCCCAGGAAAAATCCTTAAAACTGAGTTCCTGGCCATGAAGAGAAGGGAGGTTAGACACGCCTCATTACACCCCCTCCCTGTGGAGCTCAGCCGCTGTTAGCCAGCACGGGAATGTTAAGGCAGTCATGACAAAACTGACCAAATGGACTCTAAGCTGTTAGCAGGGCCACAGGCCATGTGGCGCAAAGGTTCAGTCACCTGCAGGCCATCCATTTGCTTCACAGGTCACTTGAGTTGGTATATTGTAACTTGTCTCTTGATGAACAGACTTCCTTATCTTAGCTGAAAACATTCCATTCCTCTAGACAAAACTTTATTTCTTTAAACAATTGTAAATCAAAGAATCTTCGAAGCCACCGGTAACCTGTGTGCCTCACCTTGGAGAGGTCCTGCCTTTTCAAGCCAAATCAACGTGCACATTTCACTTACCGGTTTCTGATTTCACCTGCAATTTCTGTCTCCCTGAAATGTTATAAAACCAAGCTGTATCCTTGCTGCCTCAGGCACATTTTTCTCAGAACCTCTTGACATCGTGTTCTCCAGGCCATGTCACACATATCTGGCTCAGAATAAATCTCTTTAAATTATTTTACAGAGTTTGGTTTTTTTTTTTTCTTTCCCATTAGAACTGGGTTGTTATTATATTTCGCTTTTCAGTGGGGCCAAAGCATTAGTGAAGCAGCTGGCGGTAATGGACTAGTTTAGTTTCCAGACTTGTACCTTTGTAAATTACCCCAGCACCAAACACAGAGATTAACATGTGAAACATACATCAGTGGGGATTATTTTAACATCTTCAGCTATGCTGTTAGGACAGAGAAAACAAAGCCTGCTCGACACGCTGGCCTCAGTTGTCATTTTTTGGTGAAGTTGAGGGAGGGGTGGGAAGAAGAGGAGGAAGCCTGGATGACCTGACCAGCCTTCAAAGATCAAAGACAAACAGAGAGTCACTGGCATTTGAGGAGCGAAGAAGTAAACAAGACCAGAAGAAAGAAAAAAAAAATCAAAACACAGACAGCAGTGGTGGTGAGGGTGTGGGGAAGGCAGGAGGTCACACACAAAGCTCAGGTCAGTTGGTCACTGTCCCTGAAAACAAGTGATCCACGCTTGTTGTATTCTCGCTGCTACCTGAATCATCAGATAATCAGCAGGGTAACTTCCTAGGATTTGAAACATATCTGCAGAGTTTCAGGTAGGGTGACACACACCATGCAAGTCATTGTCTAAATATAAAATTAAGATAGAACAGAGAACAGAGAAGCTCGTAAGATTAAACGTTCTTTTCTTACGATCAGCGTTGGTGTGGCCCGAAGGCCTCTCTTCTCAGTTTTAACCTCCACTTGTCCTGGTCCTACAGGCCCCTGATGACAGCGTGGGTGGGTTTTGTTTCTGCACTCCTGTCCCACCCCTCTGCTGTTACTTGGAAAGGTCCAGCCTGTCTGCATGACGTGCAATGAACACGATCGTTACTGCCGTTGAATTTGGGTCTATTATCTCCCGATTTGCGTCCCATTCATTTCTTTTCCTGTTTTAGCTTATGTTTTAGGTTGTGTGGGGTTTTTATTCTTTAGTATTCATTTTACCTTATCCCCTGGCTTTTTAACCGAAACTTATGGTTTTACCATATTTTGTTATGGATTACAATACTTACTGTCATGACTTAATCAATTACAGTCATCTTAATAATATATCGTATCATGCATTGTTCTGCGAGACATTTGTGAGAGTAGACCTCCGTTCTCCCCCGTTCTTTGTGATATTTTCACTCACTTTATATCTCTGTCTATCAGGAATCTTGCACTATATTGTGGCTATTTTTGTTTGAGTAGTCAATTACTTATTCAAAATGTCACAGCCTTACGGAGAGCATCCTGTGTCTGCCTACGTAGTTACCATACCATTTTGTTCTCATTCCTCTGCTCAGATCCGTCTACTAATTTTTCTACTCTGCTTGAAGTTCCTAGAACGTTTCCTCTGGTGCAGTTCAGCAGGTGGAAAGTCCCTCTTCACTGGACTATGTTAAAACATCTTTAAATATTTTGCCTTCATTATTATAAGCTGTTTGGCTGGACATAGAATTCTGGGATGACAGCTCTCCCCTGCCCAGTGCTTTAAAGATGTCTGTTCACCGTCTGAAGTCTTGTGCTGCATCTGGCCAGGGGCTGTGCGGATGTCATAGCTCTTTTCCTATGTGGGCACTTCTAAAATTCTTCTCTGTCTCTGGTTTTCAAGGATTTGATTCTGATGTGTCTGGTGTGCCTTTCAGAGCAAGAAGAGTTGCAGGGAGAATGTTTAACAATTATTTACTGAGCACCTTTTACATACCAGGAGCTGCTTTGGGGATTGTGGGTGTGGTTGTGATTATGAGGGCCTAGGTCTTTGCTGCCATAATAGCTTATGACAGCGGGAGACGGACAGAAAGTGAAAAGTAAGTCAGAATAGTTCAGACAGTTGTACAGGCTGAGGGAGAAATGAAGCTGGGGATGGGGGGCTGACGGCAGTGGGTACCCCCGAGTGTGTGGAGGCAGCCTGGAGCTGGGATCAGCTGCAGTGTGTGTGGTTGTCTCCTGCCCCTGGGGACATGCAATAGTTTTGGTTGTCATGCTGGGTGGGTGTCCTGTCGATGTCACCAAGTGTCTGCAGGGCGCAGGACCGTGCCACAGCAGAGCCATCTGGTCCGAATCTGAGTTGTGCAGAGCTGACGATGTGGGGAAAGAGCCTCCGGAGTGAAGGTGGCGCTTCTGGGTTTTTTTTTTTATCAGGTGTGACGCTGGCTTCAATGCTATTCTGTCATAGACTTACTGGATCCAGTTTCCCTGAGGAAGAAGTGAGAGAGGGAATCCTGTGGGTGACTTTTTCACACCCAATGGGGCACGCCCAGGTGTTTCTGTAAGATTGGATGTGCGGTCAAACGTCCCATTATTTATGGGCTGAAATTAGCCAAAGCTATGTGGTTTTTCTCTGTGTCTAAGGACTAGCTGGTTATAAGACGGAGGAACTAATTGTTGAAAATTCTCAATGGGTGCAGGACTTTTTGAGCTTCATGGAGAAATAAATAATCTGTATATTGCTGTTGCCCTTAAGGAACCTGAAATTGAACCCAGGACACTCAGGCGAGTCAGTTAATCAGCAATCAAGCATCTGCTTGTTTCTAACCCCAGGGAAAAGAGGAGGCGGGTGTGGGGTGGTTTCTGGCAGGAAGGAGGGGGCACGAGAGTGCTGTCCCTTCCATCTGGGATGCCAGCTCCCTGGTCACCACCAACTCTGAGGCCAAGAGGGGGTCAGGAGTCAGTTGGAAAGGGCCTGGTCTCCTCTGTGACTGTCAGTCCTCTGGGGAGGCTCAGAGGCAGGGCTGTGGAATTAGTGTTGACAGGAAGCAGGGCTTTGAGTCAAGTGGGAAGCCCATTTGAATGATAATAAAATGTTAACTGAATGGGCGGCTGGTTCAGGGTTTCTGGAATGAAAGGAGTGGTCTGCCTTCCCCATAACTGCTGTCAGGTTTATAGCAACCCTCTTTCAGAACTCTCCTTTTAATGCAGCCGTGAAAATTGTTACCAAGCAACGCGAGGCTGAGTGGTGAGAATCCGAGAGAAACTGACGTGGACACTTCTCCTCCCCAGCAAGCCTGCTGTGCCAGCCCTGGGGTGCTGTGTGCCCCGTCGGGCCAGACCACAGACGTGAATAAGCCCGATGTCCCCAACCTGGAGAGCAGCCTCCTCCCTGCAGCAAAATGACTGCAAGGAAAAGGGGGAGGGGTGACCTCCTCTTTGCCATTTGAGTCTTGATGGCCACAAGTCATGGAGGAATCCTGCCCTGGAACCCAAGTGCCAGGCCATGGCCTGCGATGACCTACATGCAGGGGACCTTGAGCTCAGCTAGGTCTCTGCAGCGGTGGGATGGCACGGAAACCGTGACCCTCCATCAGCCTGCCCTGTCTTCCTCTCAGCGTCTATCCTCTGTCTCTCCTTCAGCCCTTGCTTTACTTTCGGGTCTGTGTGGCTGGCTTTCTATTCGTTTTCACAGCCCTAAATCTTTTCAGCGGGAAATGCCACCTTAACTTAGGGACTTTGGGGTGGACTCTTAGCCATCGGGCACCTCCTTCTGGACCAAGTTTTTCCTGAGACTTGAGTTACTTGCCTGCTACCCCCGTGGTTTTCACCAGCTCCACAAGCCACAGCTAACTCCACTTAAAAAAAAAATCAATTAACTTTCCCTAAATTCACACATATAAATATGGAAGAGCTAAGCCCCACAGGAATACGAAAGAACGGATTTTCTGAGCCTACGACTACATGGAAACATCTGGCAGACACGGCACCCAGAGAAAGGGGCCAGCTGTGACAGAGTGAGTCCGTATGAATCTGTGTTGATGGAGCCCAAGGACAAGGGACATGGATGCGCGGTGATGCCAGGCAGAGCAGCAGCTCCCTCCAGGTGTTGGGAAACATCACGCAGGACCTTCCGGGAGCAGAAGGGCCAGTGCACAGGGGTGCAGTGAGGGTGTCATTCAACCCCTCAAGTGCATGTGCTTTAAGTAAGGCATTCTGTGATTCTTAAAAAGTGGAGAACCAGGCTGGGTACGGTGGCTCACACCTGTAATCCTAGTACTCTGGGAGGCTGAGGCAGGTGGATCACCTGAGCTCAGGAGTTCGAGATCAGCTTGAGCTACAGCGAGACCCTGTCTCTATTAAAAACAGAAAAACGAGCTGGGCATTGTGGTGGGCACCTGTCCTCCCAGCTGCTGGGGAGACTGAAGCAAGAAGATCACTTGAGCCCAAGAGTTTGAGGTTGCTGTGAGCTGTGATGATGCAATAGCAGTCTAGCCAGGGGGACAGAGTGAGACTCTTTCTCAAAAAAAAAGGGGGGGGGAGAACTAGTATAATTTTCCTGCAAATAAAAATTTAATAATTGATTTAAGGGGCAGCACCTGTGGTTCAGTGAGTAGGGCACCAGCCCCATATACTGAAGGTAGTGGGTTCAAATGTAGCCCCAGCCAAACTGCAACTAAAAAATAGCCAGACATTGTGGAGGGCACCTGTAGTCCCAGCTACTCTGGAAACTGAGGCAAGAGAATTGCCTAAGCCCAAGAGCTAGAGGTTGCTGTGAGCTGTGATGCTACTGCACTCTACGAAGGGCGACAAAGTGAGATTCTGTTTCTAATAATAATAATAGAGTTAGGCCCTTTATCAGAACAAAACTGTCCCTTCTTTAGGTCTGAGGAACCACAAGGCTGAATGGTTAGGCCTCTCTCTTGGAGAGTTGATTCTGTGTACTTGGGTGTGGCTAACCAGCCCCCAGGTGATTGTAGGATGTACAAGTTTGGGAAAGGCTGGTGTCATTCATTACCACATTACTGAGTGCCCAAGGCCTGGGTGGCTCGAGACGTCAGGGTCTGATCATAAATGGAGATGGGAATGCAGAGGTGTCACCGGGCTGGCTCCTCCTCAGCCTGGCGTCCTGGGGGCCTCAGACAGGGGTGTTCAGGATTCCATGGGGCAGCGTCCCGGGGGCCGTCTTGCTGTCTATGTGCTACACAAAGGATTCTGGAAGGTGGGTTTCATCTTTCAACCTTGGCAGTCCAAGGGAAACGGAGGCTGTGGCTGGTGGTGGATGCTAAGTGCCGCTGGATTGCATCCAACAGACCAGAGGAAAGTAAATATACAAGCAAAACAAGGAGCGTCTGGCTGTCAGGAAGCAGGTGTGGTGACAGGCCGGGCTTTGCAGCGTGGAGGCCACATTCTGAGGACGCTGAGGCTGGTGAGTGGTCCGTAGTGAGCAGTGGGGCGGGAAGGAGCTGTCCCTGAGGGGGCAGTGGTGGTGGTGCAGGGACCGTCGCACCAGAGCCCATCCTCTTGGAGGCAGCCTACACCCCTCTCCGCACCCCGTGTCTGTCCTGACAAGTGGGAGTGAGGACAGTCTCCACCAGCTGGGGACCGTGAGAGTGAGGCATTACTTGTAAATGCTAATTACCTCTCTGCTAATTAAGCAATTAGCACACTGCCCAGCACATTGTAAACACTCAAAAATGCGGGTTATTTTTATTTTACAGCCCAGAGTCTGCTTTTCCCAGATGGGGAAACCATGGCCAGAGGAGCAGCCCAGATGCCCCAGAAACGGAGAGTGGGAAGGAGGCCTGCAAGTCAGGTCTCCTGACACCCAGAGAGAAATTTCCAGTACAATAGACACCCTTTCCCAGTGTTTAGGTTGAGACATAAGAAAGTTCTGTATTTATAGTTTAAAATGACTGGTGAGTTCACAGGTGTGGGAGGAAAGCCTCCCTGCCCGGGCGCAGGTGGGGCTGGCTGTGCAGCTGAGCCCATCTGTGGAGCCTCTGGCTCTGGTCAAGTGGTCCAGGATGCCCCCACGGCCAGGGTCCATGCTTCTGCCTCAGCTGGCCGCAGATTTGATCACAATGGCCCCCTTTGACGTCAGCTGATTTCTTACTCCAGGTCTGCACTAGAGAAACCCACCGGTTCCCTGTTTCCCTTTACGTAGGTTCATTCTTCAAGTCAGGGGCTCAGCTGGCTTCTCTCCCTTGCTGGCTGCTGTTTACCTGACAGGAAGAACCTAGTGTGAATCCGACACTCTGTTAACCAGGCTGGAAGGGAGTGTTCACACTCGGCACACCGTCAAGGTCCAAGTTCAGCCAGCCAGACATGATTTTGCTTCTGGACTAATAGGCAGGGACAGCTGGGCAGGATGGGCTCAGCCCACTGCTGGCTTTCCCCCTTGTGCCTGAGAGTCACCATCCCTCACCCTCAGGTGCTCTCCTGGGGCCGATGAGGGCTGAGACAGGAGGTGGGGGCTGAGACAGGAAGTGGGGGCTGCTCCTTAAGCCACGTCTTATGGCTGCCAGCTCACTGTCATCCTGGAGGTCACGCCCTGTATGGACAGCTGAGGGACAGCCAGCATGTGTGCAGCTGCTGCAGGCACGGGGCAGAGTGGGGGTTCTCATCTCTCGAGGGGAGATTGGGGGGGCCTCTCCCGAGAAGGTTATGTTGCCCCCCAGGTGACATCCCACCAGGAAGCTCGGTAAAGGGTTGGCTGACACTGGGTTTAAAACGGAATGGGGGGAGGAGGTGTCACCCCCGATTGCCTCGAGACTCACCCAGAATGGTGAACCCAGAGGTCTGGCCCAGTGCCCCCCAGCTAGTTGGTGCCCTTGCCTAGGGTGGGGTCTCGTGACAGTGATGGGCAGCTGGAGTCTAGGAGAACTGGCTGGAGCAGCTGCCTGTGGCTTTGAACACTCCCACTATTGTTAAACTGCATTCACCCGCTAGTGCTGACCTCTCATCGGGTCACTACGCCGAGAGCTGTTAGGCACTCAGCCAGGGGTATTGGGACGAATAAGGCCACATTCAGCTCAAAGTGGCCCAGGAGGACATTGGGAACAGGTGTGGGATGAATGTGACTCATTGCAGGTATAATCCGTTTAGACCAGGGGGGTGATGGTCACCTCTCCCATGCTGCGGACTCCGTGACCCTAAAGGACACGCATGGATCTGCCATATGCCCTGTGTGGATTTGTCTGGAGTGATCCTGTGACAGGGTATGACAAGCAGATGGGCAGAGATGGCCAAGCACTCTGTACCATGTACTGCAGGGCTGTCTTTGGGGGCCTTGCAGTGTGTCCAGAGGAGGGGCAGGACGCACCGACAGCCCAGCGGGGTGGTCAGTCCTTCCTTGCTGTTGGGAGGTGTTGGGATCTGCACGGCAGCCTGTTTATGCTCACTGGTTATAGGTGCTTGAGGGAAGGGGGTGCTTTGGGTTCAAAGGCAGCTTATGTATGGGAATAATAACACCTGCGTCTTGGCAGATCGGAGCTGAGTCTGTAAAGCACCAGCATCATGCCTGACTCATAATTTGCCATAATGAACGGCAGCTAGTGTCATCATTGCTGCCGATTGTGGCAGTGATGCCAGGTGACATCATCCCCGCTCCTAACAGCTGGGAAGCACTACCAACCATTCACCCTGGGGTACAGATGGTTGGGCAGCTCTGCAGACCTGAGCCAGGCTCGGCTGACTACCCTGGGGTGGCGTGGTGTGTCTGTGGCCAGCTGTCTGCCGTCTAGGGCGGTTTCTGAGGCTGGTCTGCACTTGGCTGAGGGTTTTTTCATTGCTTCCCAGTAGGCTGAGCTGAGTACCTTCCCAAGGTGGTAGAGGGTGTGTCTTCCAAACCTCTGCTGCGTCACATTCACTGACCTCCACTGGCCAAAGCAAGCCACCTGCCGGGCCACCATCAGTGGGACAAAGGGTGGGGGTGGGATCAATCAGGTTATTACTGCGGCCACTTGCCCACAGCTCTAAGTGGGGGATGCTCATGTGTCCTTGCTCCTCATCCTGCTCTGAGGTGCTGCCTCAGTGGGTAAGACCTCCTGGAATGGAATGTAAGCCGAGGCCCCAGACCGGAAGACCACAGTGGTGGGGTGAGCGGGGGAGCCAGAAACGAGAATCTAACACTGAATCCGTAGGTTGCCAGATTAAAAAGCAAAATTATAGGATAGGTCTTAGGAGCCGTGCAGTAGCCTCCCTCTGTCAGGCCTTTCAGAGTGTGTCTGTCGAACGTGCGTTTTCTTCTGCAGTTTTCTCAACAGTAAACACCGAAATAATTGAATGTTTGTGGTTCAGAGATGCCTCTTTGCCTGAACTAATAAATGCCTTTCGGAAGAGAACTTAAGCAAAAACGGTCATGAGTGGTTAATTCTGCCCACTGCCAAAATGGTAATTGCCCTTCCGCTTCAACGTAGTCAGGACCCTGGGTCTTAACGGGCAGCCCACCTCTCCCTCTGAATGGCTAATCAGAGCATGAGGCCACGGCCATGGCTGCCACGGCTGGAAGGTGACAGTGGTCTGATATTCCAAATTACAGTATCCTGTACAGGAAAAGCAAGATAGGTCCCCAGAGCAGGCCTGGCGCCTGAGCCTCCTGAGTTTCTCTCTCCCCATAATCTTTCCTTTTAGGTCCTCGGTAACACAAGGGTCTTTGGGGGGATGATGTCTTTTTTTTGCCCATAGATCAGTCCCCCTGATCACTTTAGGGACTGGTTACACTTTATTGTGACACATCGCTGCCTTTGAGAGAATAATTGCTGGGTTTGCCCAGCTTGGGACTTGTTTGCTTTATCGTTATCGCCTCTCTGGGGATGCCCTAACTAGTGTTTACTTTCACTTAAAAAAGAGCAGTTTCTTCTGGTGAAATCAACAGTTTTCTCTGCATGCCAAACTTGCTTTATGATATTAAACATTTAAATAAAAAAAATTACAAATGAACCATAAAATGCTGATGGGGTGATTAATTTATTTTTATTTTGCTTGTTTTAAGGCTGTAGGGATTACTGTGTTGAAGCAGATCCAATTATAGTTGAATTCTTAGTAAAACTGAGAAAATTCATCTTCAGCAATTGTTTAGTGAGTGGTAAGGGCTGGAGGCCCATGATCTGTATGGTGGCCACGCCAAGGAAAACACAAGACCCTGGGCATGAAAGGGGGTTTGGGGGCAATAAAGGTATGGATAGAAGGGAAGAATTTCTCTTGGTCCTTTCCAGGAAAGGCCAGCCTGATGTTCTGGCCAGGGGTCAGTGCTTGTTGGGAGTTGTGTCTGAACCAGGGGTCCCCTACTAGAGCATCACAGCAAACTCGTAGAGCCTCAGTTTTGCCATCTGTGAAATGGGCAAACAATTGCCTTGCCAAACCTGCTGGGATGCCCGGAAGACCCATATCACTCCCCTGAAAGCACCCAGTGCACCTGTGCCCCAACAGTGCCAGCCTACTCCACATAGTCTAGATCTAGAATTTAAAAAACAATAGTAATAACATACACTCTTTTTTTTTTAATGGGGACCAAAATTGAAGGTTTACTCAGCACAGTAACTTACCAAAGGCAAAGGAGAATTCCAAACTCAGGTCAGGGTAATTAACAACCAGGTTTGGACTATCAGTGCTGATGTCCATGCCTGGAGTGGGCACCCCTGTTTGTTCTCACCTTAGAAGCCCTTCAGTTCTCTGTCAGGCTCCCAGGCTTCTAATGGACAGGTGCACTCAGAATTGGATGAGGCCTCTGCTCCTACCCACCGGGCCCTGACGAAGCCCGTGCCTGTGTTTATGAAGGCCACTCCACGGGGGTGGGCAGTGTGGGGTAGGTGGGGCCCGGTTGCAGAACAAAGCAAATCTGACTACCACTGAAAGGCGGCCCGTTTAGCATGTGTGCCTGAGGCTGAGAGCAGCACAGACTTGAGAGTTCATCTTTCTTTTCCCGGCTCCTGGTCCTGGCTTAGGAGCCTCTCATGAAGCCTGCACCACGCTGTCCAGTGGCGCCCACCGAGGTGCTGAAGAGGTGGGTGAAAGATGCAGATTGGGGTCTTAAAGTCCTAATTCTGTTGGTGACATGGCCTCCTGTCGCTGTGGTGACGATGATGCTATCAGAGACCAGACCAACCCCCAAGAAACAAAAGGTCTTGTTGGTAAACAATCTTTCTACAAAATTAAAACAAAACAGATGAAGCAACACATTAGCCAACAAAGGCATGACACTACAGATTCTTTTATTTCAAGTGAAACGCTTTTCAGGTTTTTAAGTTCAAAGCTTGTTTCAGGGCAAACAATGAGCCATCATAACAAAGGAACAGAAAGTGGGAATTTAATGAGAAGTATGACAAGACAAGAAGAGCGGAGAAAGGAGGGAAGTTGACACTCGGCAGACAACAGAGCAGAAAAATATTAAATGACTTTTAATGAAAGGATTACCCTGAAAAGAATACATCTGGGACAGCAAGAGTATTTTAATTATTTTATAAAGGGAGAAAGCAGATCAGCTGTCCTCAAGTTAATCCACAAGTTAGAGCTAATTTGCCCAAGAAAGTTTGTGTGAACAGAAAACTTGAAAAGAAGTTCTGTGTTTGCAGGTGGAGTGGTGTTGATCCTTCCCTGCCCACCGCGATCGTCAGCTGGTGTTTCATTCTAGCATCAGGTTAGGTTAGATACCAGCAAAACCCTTAAAAAGTGACATAAAGTCGAGAAGCGAAAATGTTATTAGAGATTTTTGTGTTTTGTTCAAAACACCTTAAACAAAAAACCCCTGTCCCTTCTCAGCTCCAGATTTCCTTTTATCATAGAGAGCTGCCTCCAGCACGGGCTCCAGTCAGCGATGGGCCCGTTGTTAGGATTGTGTGGTGTCAGAAAACACTCTGATAGTGTTACTCAGCGGGCCAGAGAAGACCCCATGAGTGTTACTCAGAGGGCCAGAGGAGACCCCATGAGTGTTACTCAGCGGGCCAGAGAAGACCCCATGAGTGTCACTCAGCGGACCAGAGAAGACCCCATGAGTGTTACTCAGCGGGCCAGAGAAGACCCCATGAGTGTCACTCAGAGGGCCAGAGAAGACCGCATGAGTGTTACTCAGCAGGCCAGAGAAGACTCCATGAATGTTACTCAGCGGACCAGAGAAGACTCCATGAATGTTACTCAGCGGACCAGAGAAGACTCCATGAGTGCTACTCAGTGGGCCAGAGAATACTTTATGAGTGCTACTCAGTGGGCCAGAGAAGACTCCATGAGTGTTACTCAGAGGGCCAGAGAGGACTCCATGAGTGTTACTCAGAGGGCCAGAGAAGACTCCATGAGTGTTACTCAGCGGGCCAAAGAATACTCCATGAGTGCTACTCAGCGGGCCAGAGAAGACCCCATGAGTGCTACTCAGCGGACCAGAGAAGACTCCATGAGTGCCACTCAGCGGGCCAGAGAAGACTCCATGACTGTTACTCAGCCGGCCAGAGAAGACCCCATGAGTGTTACTCAGCGGGCCAGAGAAGACCCCATGAGTGTTACTCAGCGGGCCAGAGAAGACTCCATGAGTGTTACTCAGCGGGCCCGGAGAAGACTCCATGAGTGTCACTCAGCGGGCCCGGAGAAGACGCCATGAGTGTTACTCAGCGGGTCAGAGAAGACCCCATGAGTGTTACTCAGCGGGCCAGAGAAGACGCCATGAGTGTTACTCAGCCGGCCAGAGAAGACCCCATGAGTGTTACTCAGCGGGCCAGAGAAGACTCCATGAGTGTTACTCAGCGGGCCAGAGAATACTCCATGAGTGTTACTCAGTGGGCCAGAGAAGACTCCATGAGTGTTACTCAGCGGGCCCGAGAATACTCCATGAGTGTTACTCAGCGGGCCAGAGAAGACACCATGAGTGCTACTCAGCGGGCAGAGAAGACCCCATGAGTGTTACTCAGTGGGCCAGAGAAGACGCCATGAGTGCTACTCAGCGGGCCAGAGAAGACGCCATGAGTGCTACTCAGCGGGCCAGAGAAGACTCCATGAGTGCTACTCAGCGGGCCAGAGAAGACCCCATGAGTGTCACTCAGCGGGCCAGAGAAGACCCCATGAGTGTTACTCAGCGGGCCAGAGAAGACCCCATGAGTGTTACTCAGTGGGCCAGAGAAGACTCCATGATTGCTACTCAGCGGCTCAGAGAAGACTCCATGAGTGTTACCCAGTGGACCAGAGAATACTCCCTGAGTGTTACTCAGAGGGCCAGAGAAGACTCCATTAGTGTTACTCAGCGGGCCAGAGAAGACTCCATTAGCGTTACTCAGTAGGCTGTAGAATGCTCCATTAGTGTTACTCAGTGGGCAATAGAATACTCCAGTAGTGTTACTCAGTGGGCCATAGAATACTCCATTAGTGTTACTCAGTGGGTGATAGAATATTCCACTGGAGTTACTCAGTAGGTCTGGACCAGCTCAGTGCATCAGGGAGCCAGCAGTGTGCTGGGGACACAAACACTCTGTAATGACTGGGGACAGGCAAGTGTTCAGACGGGCACACGCCGTGCACCAAATGGTAAGGGGCCCACAGCCAGAGATTTGCTTTTCCTGGTTCTCACTTCCTCTGTGAGGCTTCTTCCTTCATCCTGCACATATGTTACTGTTTCAGGTAAATACAAAGAACCCCTTTTAAAGATGCCAGAAGAGCCTCCCTTTCCCAAGTTCTGCAGTCTTTTCCCTAGAAGCTTGAAAACAGAAGGGGACAGGGTGAGAGGAGCCTCTGCCTGACCCTCCCTGGGCCAAGCTGCACAGAGAAACACAGAGCTGCCAAGTAGGGCTGCAGAGTAGGGCTGCTGAGTGAGTAGGGCTGCTGGGTAGCACTGCTGGGTAGTGTTGGGTAGGGCTGTCTTCAGGTGAGGTTTGATCCAGGGGCTCAAACAACAGTCCCCAAAGAAACGCTTGATCTTCTGTTGTCTCTGACTCTGTGCACTCTCTGTCAGCATCAGCCGCATTCCATGTTGAAGACACACAGATGTTGTGTCACTGTGTCTGTGGCCAACTCAGCTTCCTCCGGGCTGCTGGGGACATGGTGCACCTGCTCCAGACCCTGTATTTCCACATCACAGTAGCAGTGGCAAGAGAAAGATCTTCTTCCTTAGCAACCCCTTGAGAAATGCCTCCTGTGCTCCCTCTAGTTGGGGATAGGCATCCCCCTAGGACAACCGTTTTGGTCAGAGGTTCGGGATCCCTTCATTGGCTCCAGCCCATCAAGGCTTATCCTGGGGCTCCCCAGGAGGGCACTCATAGCTGCTCCACATTGCTGAGAATGGGCCAGGCTGGTTTCCCAGAAGCTTGGGCAGTGCGGCTGGAGGATGGAGGTGGTTTCTGGAGGGGAAGCAGCCCCACCATTGCCCCACCTGCCAGAGAGAACAGGGGAAGGTTGACGCAGGAAGCAGGGTTGTAGCAGAGGAGCTCTGGCTTCCCTTCCAACATTCACAGTAATTAGAACAGCAGTGTTCACATAGCCCTAACTGCGTATCAGGCATAGTGACAAGGACTGCGGCAGGGTTGTGGCATGAGCCACCTGTGCTGAGAGTGCCATCATCATCACCGGCTTGCAGACGAGAGCACAGAATCTCCACGAACTGTAGGAACTTGCCCAAGGCCACACTGCAACACAAAGCAGGGAGCCACAGACCCGCTCAGAGGGGCCTGACTCTCGGCCACCACCTGAAGTGGGGAACGTGGTCTGTGCGGTCGGAGATGTCACAGGAACCTGACTGTGCTGCGTCACATGACCAAGGGGATGGAGCTGCAGGTGGAGTGAAACCCACTCAACTGCCTCGGACGGAGATTCCCCTGGATCCACGGTAGTAGTTAGAGGGAGTAGTGGCTAGGTAGTAGTAGTAGTTAGTAGCAGTAATTAGATATAGTAGTAGTTAGAGGTAGTAATAGTCTTAGATGTAGTAGGCTAGTAGTAGATGCAGTAGTAATTAGATGTAGTAGTAGTTAGTAATGGTAGTTAGAGGTAGTAGTACTTAGTAGCAGTTAGTGGTAGCAGATATAGTAGTTAGTCGTAGTAGTTAGATGGAGTAGTTAGTAGTTAGAGGTGGCAGTAGTTAGTTAGATGTAGTCCTGAGGGTCCTAATAATAAGCGGGGGCAGAAGAGCCAAGGACACAGGGAGAGAGGAGATGGAGAGGCATGGGGAGGCGGGACGCTGCTGGCTTTGCGGGTGGGGAAGGAAGCTCTGGGAGCTGGAAAGGTGAGGCAGCCGGGGACCCGCGTCTGACCTCTGACTAAGAACTAAAAGGTAGTATAGCTGTGGGGTTGGGGCTGCTAAATTTTGGTGATTTGTTACATCAGCAATAGGGGATCGATATGGGCCCAAACCTGGCCCCCCAGGGTTCACGGGTCAGAAGGGAAGACAGACAAGTGCGGCTGTCCCGGAGGACCTCAGGGTGTGAAGGGCACAGGGAGGGACCTGTCACCAACAACTTCTGACCAGAAACACGGGACACTCAGACACAGGCCTGGGGGTGTGTATCTCTGTGCGTGTGTATCTGTGTGTATCTGTGTATGTCTCTATGTGTGGGTGTGTCTGTGTATCTCTGTGTCCCTGTGTCTGTATCTCTGTTTGTGTATCTCTGTGTCTGTGTGTATCTATGTATGCCTGTGTATCTCTGTGTCTGTGTGTGCTTCTCTCTCTCTCTGAATGTCTGCCCCCTTCACTCTGCCCTTTGCCACCTCCTCCAGGCAGCCTTGCAGCCCCCCACCCCTGGTTGGGCTGAGATCTTCCCGTGTCTCACTGCAGGCGATGGTCACAGTGGGTGCCAAGTTGGAGCCTCAGGATGCCCACCGACCTGGTTTCTGAGTCAGCAGGTGGGGATGCCTGCGAATCCACATTTCTGACATGTGCCCCATGCCCTGCCTTGCTGGACACGCTGTGGGAATGTTTTACTTAGCTGCCAGTTCTCTGCCTGTGGCTCTGGTCCCATCCCATTTCACGCATGGTTGTGGGTGTGGAGCTTGTCCCTCTGGCTCGTGCCAGTGCGGACTTTCACTGAGGACCCGGAGGGCAAGGTGCTGTCCTGGGCTTGTCACCTGCTGGTGGGCTCACCAGAGCTGAGGGAGGCACGTGCTCCTGTTCTACTGCACAGATGAGGAAACTGAGTGGGGAGGCGTTAGATTCAAGGGCAGGGAGTCTGAGTCCAGGGCCTGCCCCGGGTCCACGGCTCTGCCAGGGGAATAGGTCCTCTGGGCCTCCCCATCCTGCAGCCCCTCTTGCCACTCTGTACATACTGCAGGTGCCCACATCTGGCATGAGGAATTAGTGGATTTTTCTTACTTTGTCTCTAGGGCTTATGCCTAGACTGCAGGCTGGAGCCACAGCCAAGGACACATAATTAGGGAAATGCAGTCCAGGGGGGAATGAGCTGGGCGTATCGGGCGCCTTGGACCGGCAGCCCCTCTTGTCCTCTGCTCACCCTGCAGCTAAAAGTGTGGCCTCCTGTCCATCCTTCAGGAAACTCCATTCCACAAACCTAGAGAAACGTCGAGGACCCCTCGGCCTGCTTCGCCCTTCCTTACTCAGCTCACACAGAGCCGAGCAGGCACCCTCTGGGTCTCCTTGTCCACACCAAGGACGCAAATGACACCTGAGCTCTGAAACCCGAACGTGAGAGAGACCGAGGCAGGCTCCTTCTGTCTGGAGTCTGAATCCTCAGGAGAGGCCCTGGCGGCGGCGCCCAGCCCCTCCTCCCGGCACCGCGGTCCTTGCCAGCAGAAACCGAATCTTCCACGATATTGCATTGAACGGCCTCCCCGAGAGAAGGTCTCCCCAGGTACACTGTGGAAGTCATTTTGTTCATCATTTAATTGACTGTAATTAATTGAGGAAAAGAAAAAGAAAACATGCCCAGAAGAAGGAACGTGAGGGACGAGGAGACGGATCGTGGGACTGAGCACTGCGGGAGGCAGGGAGCGCCACATTCTCCAGCCCCACAACCTTCGTTAATATGCGGTGATCAATCACGCCTTGGCGGGCATTTTAGCTCATAGGCTTATCAATATGAGGAGGTTTAGTGTGGAGGGTTCTGACGTGTTCCCGATACAGAGGAGAAAGGCGACAGGCGACCACTCATCTTTGGACCGGTGACCGTGATGCTGATCAATGCTCGTCAAAATGCTCTTATTCTTCCTGAAACCCGGCTCCATGACAGTAATTGAGCTGTGAGAGTCGGTCTGGCTGAGCCCAGGACTATTCTGCTGCAAACAAAGACTTCATTAGTCAAATATGTTTTATTTTTAATATTCATGGATTAGGTACACTCTCCCTCCATACACCCCAATCCTGCCTGCCTGTGGAACGTGCCCCTGACCGAGAGCCGTGTGTCTGCTCCTTCAGTTCAGCTACTGGATCAGGAAGGTGTGTCTGAAGCCTGCTGCTTTGCACATCCTTACCAGGCATGCTCTCCTGCTCAGGGGAGTGCTGCTTTGGACTGAGCTGGGGTCTCCCCAAAGGACCTGGGGGAGGCTCGGACAGCCTGCCGCAGAAGCTCCGGGGTGACCCACTGGTTGAGGTGCCTGCTGCCATGGTGCAGGGCCACTGTCCTTGAACCCCCCAGGAGCCCACCCCCCTGGCTTCTGTGCAGCACAGCTGTGGGGGCGCTGCTGTCCCCAGAAACTCCTGCAGGAGGTGGCACAAGGTCATGTGACCTTTGTCCCTGCTCTGTGCTGGGCCCCTATGCTCTGCTCTCCTGCAGCTGCGGCCCTGTCACCAGGTAACCCCCCATGTCAGACTTGGAGCAGAGACCCTTCTCGTGCACTTTTGAAACGCCATCACCAAAGCCATAGGACACAGGTTCCCAGGCAGGAGTGGGAGCCTGCAGCCTGGTGTGGACACCCCTGCCTCGCACCCGGCCCTGTTCCTTGGGCCTCTGCCTCCATGTGGGGGGCAGCCCTTCCCCACCCTCCTCTTCCTTTGAGCCACCCACCCCACTGAAGTGTCGTCAGATGGGTCTTCACCATATTTAGAAAGACTTCTCCCCAGTTTGTCCTTTTCTGGGGTTCCATGACACCCCACCCGTCTCTCCGAGGCTGTGACTAGTGTGCCTGAGTACCCTGCCTCACTTTTCAGGTGGAACAGGTTAATTCCCATTTCTTTTAGCCTCTCCCATTGAGACTATCTCTGGGTCTTTTTCTTTCATAACTAATAGGTCCATTTACAATTTTTCCTAAATTTAAAAAAATGCACAGCTGAGATTAATTCATTCACTTTCCTAAAATGAATAAGCAGATGCAATCAGTTTTATTATTTAAAAAAAAATTGCTTCTTCCCCCATTGTGCAGACAGCATACTTCCCAGAAGCCAAAGCAATTTGGCTAAAGCACATGCAGGTTACAAAGACCAAAACCTTCTCCACGGAGACCCTGTCACCGTGGCCTCCCTGTAGGTCTTCCATCGCCATGGCAACTTCCACCCTGGTGATGCGACCCCCACTTGGAGATGTTTGCTGTCAGCAGCCGTGTTGGCAATGGGTCCTCCCGTTGTGGTCTCTCGATGTCTTCCTGCCGTGCCACTATCAAAAATTTCCAGGTAAGATTCCAGGGATTCTTTTTACTGAATCAGAGTTATCACTAGTTTGGCCCAACCCTGGAACAGGTGAACAGGAAGGTCCCAGAACCCTGCTTGTGGGTGTGAAGTGTGAAGGCTAGACCGGGGCTGGGGTATGGGGTCCAGGTCACTGCTGGGGATTGCAGTCCAGGTGGGTAATGAAGGGGGTTAGAGGAAAGGTGAGTGAGAGAACCCACACACAGGTGCACCAGTGTGAGAGAGAGAACCCACACACAGGTGCACCAGGGTGAGAGAGAGAACCCACACACAGATGCACCAGGGTGAGAGAGAGAACCCACACACAAAGGCTACCTAAATTATAAAGCACGACCTCGGGAGCAGACCAACTTTTGCCAGAGAGGTGCATCCTGACCATGAGTGTGGGTGCAAGGAGCTGTGCATGTAGAAAAAACCACTGAGTTGTAAATCAGAAAGGGTGAACTTTAATGTAAAGAAATTAAGAACCACAGGGCAAAGGGAAAGAATGTTTCTTATGGTTGATTGGACTTCCAGCCCCTTCCATTTAAAGAGTGACCGGTGGAGACTTCCATGATGTGGTCTGAGCGTCCTCCTGTGCCTGGCTGTGGCCACCCGGCCTACTGACTTTGAGATTGCTGGGGTGTTCACAGCTGGCAAAAGCAGAGGTCTGCGCAGACCCGTGAGGCTTCCACCTGTGTAATACACTAACAGCATCACCCTTGTACGGTAATTGTGCCTTTCAGGGGATGGTTCTAGGGATGAAGAAAACAGGCTAGGACTATGTGGCAGAGCTCCCGTAGGGTAGAAGCCGTGACTTCAAAATTCTCCTAAAAACAACAACAAAAATGTCAAAGATATAAAATAAAATTATGATTAATCAGGACTGGACCACTTAGAATATAAAACTAACTGGATTGTGGTTTTCTCTTACTTTTCCATAGCCCTCTACTAGGAGGCAAAAAGACTTAAGAGTTGGGCAGCACCTGTGGCTCAAAGGAGTAGGGCACCGGCCCCATATGCCAGAGTTGGCAGGTTCAAACCCAGCCCCGGCCAAAAACTGCTTAAAAAAAAAAAAGAGTTAAGAGTTCTGCATATCACTTAAGATTTTAGCTATAGGTCACAGAAAGCCTAACTTAAGAACTTAAATCAAAATGGAAAATTCTGGAGATTCCAGGCTGGCTGATCTAGTGATTGGCAATGTATTTGCGAATAAGGTCTTCCACCTTTCTGTTCACCAGCCTGGTGGTGTTGGTTCTCCAACCTGGCCCTCAGCCTCACAGAGGGGCTGCTGTAGCACTGAGCATTGCATCCTTACAAAACTTTACCCCAAGGAGAGAAGAGAGAACAAAGTCGTGCCTCCTTTTAAGGTATAGAAAATTTTCTTCAGGCCTCCTACTGCCCTTCACGCTCACACACAGTCTGTGTGACGCAGGCCTCTGTGTTAGAGGAATCCCACCCCAGTGGTTTTCAACTTTTTTTTTTTTTATCTCATGGCACACTTGAACCTATAGTTAAACTTCAGTGACACACCTAACTTATGTTGGTCAAAAAAAAGAGTAAAAAGAAGAATATACTTACTGTGCTTTGAGTTTCATTAAAGAATAATTTGATTAGTGATTTTTAAAAATTTTCCTGGCACCCCTAAGATCCTCTTGCAGCCCACCAGTTGAAATCACTCTCCTGCAGGATGGCTGTGGAGGGAACTGGTTTGGCTGGGGTCTGTTACCCCCACATCCTCTAAATTGCATGCCACCTGCTGCATGAACAAAATGAGTGTTTGTTCTCTGAGTGAAGGGGAAGGGTGAGGACAGTTTTGCGCGGACAGAATGTACCAGCCTGTTCCGTGGTTTTTACGAAGTAAATTTCAGAGAATGTTTTTGCCTCTAGTTTGGCATCCTCTTCCCCACATTCTCACAGGGCTTCAGATTAAAATGGGAAAGTGAGGTGTCCTCTTACACTGAGGCTCAGATGTGCTCGGCAGCTGTCTAATCCCTTACGAGAAGTTCTCAGGAGGTGAGCACGGGCGGTTTCGAGTGGAGTGGGGCCAGCCTGGAGACCCACCCGGGATGAGAAATACTGATCTCGTGACAGTCCCTGACCATGGAGGAGAAGGGCCGCTATGTTCATGCTGTCACTGTTCCTGAGACAGATGGGCATTTCTGTATTTAGAAATGTGTTTGACAATGAGGATTTTCATAGCAACCAGAAAAATGTTTGCTGATTACTCTTTAGTTAGCTTTAATCGTTCATTCATTTAGTTAACTAGGACATTTTCCCTGAGCCCAGCAGTTAATTGAGACTTTCCAGGGTGGTACTTGGAAAGCATGAAATGGAAAGAAAAGGGGGAAGAAAGAAAATGGTGTGGCCTAAAGCAAAGTCCAGCCGAGGAGATCTGGGGACTGCGGGCAGGGCCAGGAGCAGGACGCCAAATGCCTTTGTTGATTCTTTGAACAGTGCTTTTAAATCTCTCCCTTGCTTACGGCTCTGTGCTGGGCACTTGTGAGGGACGCAAGCCACGAGCCAGAGCCCGCGTTTCACAACCCGACCATCCAGCAGGGGAGATGGTTCAAGTACACAAGCAATTGTAACAGTTGGTGCTGGTGGCAAGTGGCTGAAGATGACTGGGAAGAGCGGTGACTGGCAGATTCAGAGAGGCAGAGAGCGTCCTGCCGGGCCAAGGATGGGGCCCTGGGGGCTGAGTTTGGCACACTATCCTTCTGCCA
Source organism: Galagoides demidoff (assembly GCA_963574575.1). NCBI lineage: Eukaryota > Metazoa > Chordata > Mammalia > Primates > Galagidae > Galagoides > Galagoides demidoff. The sequence continues at coordinate 38,235 of CAUYQV010016456.1, read as the reverse complement.
GTGACTCGCTACAAGGAGTAAGTGAAGCATTTTCCCTCCTTCTAAAACCCAGGCTGGGCTCTGTACTGAAGTAAGTCATCACAAATTGGGTTGACAACTGACACCCAGCCAGCCCCATGCTGAGCACCCCCAAACTCACACCCGTAGCTTCCTTGACTCACAGTCACACTGGACGTAGAGGCGGCTGAACGAATGATTTTCATAGCCAGTGTGTGCTGTGCCTTCATACGTGAGGTCAGACCCGCAGGTGGATGTTGTGGGGGTCATGCACGAGTGCTCTCTGCCCTTCTGGAAAATGCTTTACCAGGGACTCACACCCTGAAACATCACTTTCTCCGTCCCATGGCTGGGAAGAGCTGGTCCAGATCAACCCCGGAATCAGCTGGTCCAGCCATCCACTTTGAGCCACCTCGGATGTTCCTGACTCCTGGAGCAGTTGGCCACAGACAACTCTGAAATCCTTGAATTTGCACTTTGGATTTAATTAACACCACCAAGGTCATCGGCTGACTATTCCAGCTAGTTCGAAGGTCTGTTCAATTTTTATGGAATCCCATTAAAGTTCACTGCAGATATGTTAAAAACTTTAAATGTTGTACAGAAAGTTTTAAACCACTTTGTATGACTTTTGCTGTTTCAGACAAGGGCACTGGAATCTTCCCACGTGACCCCAGGCTGAAGTCAGAGAGGAAACAGTCCTCGGGCCCAACACCATGTACTGGGGAAGCTGTGGCTCAGGAGAGATTCTGGGGTTGGGACCCACCTTCTCAGCCCTCTGCCTCTGTCCAAGCTCAACTGTGGGCTCTTTCTAGGGATTCCCAGGCAGGTAGGATCCAGGGCCCCGTGCACACCTGTGCTGGCCATGTGTGGCCATTGCATACTTGATATGTGACTGATCTGAGTTAAGAAGAGTTGTCGGCATGAAAAACACACCAGATTTTGAGGACTAGTATTTAAACAACGTTCGCTACTCTTAATATTTTTATATTGACTATATGTTGCAATTAAAGTGATAATTTTTAGTTATCAATTTTAATTATCAATATTTTAAATTGCACATTATTGCAATTAAAACACAAAATTAAGCACGCTATTACAATTTATTTCACCTGTTTCTTTATCCTTGCTTTAATATGGCTGCTAGAAAATTTGAGACATGTGTGTCACACGTGGGGCTCACATGAGCCACTTCCTCTGCCTGCCCCGCCTTTGCCCTGCAGCCCCGGGATCCTCCCGGTGGGAGTTGGTGGCAGTACCGTTCTTCCCTAGGACAAGTCTCCCAGACCACTGTGTCCCTGTGCGGGGGTTTGGGGACTAAAACCTGGATGACACCCCTACCCCACCGGCCCGAGTCTCGTCTCACACCACAATCCACAACCCCAGCCCTTACCGTCTTAAATGTTTTCCAGGATGGGAAGAGATGTGTTTATGCCCCGCATAACACAGAATCTTGGATCTCTGTGTACAGAGGAGAGTGTGGCGGGTCAGGAGCCGAGGCCAGGGGCTCTCAACTCTCAGAGTCTACGGCTGTGTGCAGCTACTCAGTCTGACCCCAAGCCTGGCGGCTTCTGACTTTAAAAATGTGATAGTGAAGATAAGCCCAGTTTATCTGTATTCTCCTTGCATTCCCAATCATTCCGAGCTCCCCAGGGTGAGGGGCTGTGCTGGATCACCCGCTCCTCCCAAGTGTCCTGCAGGTGTGTGACAGAGCTGCCCTGAGTGCCCAGGCCTGCCTCATCCTCTTCATTTTTCTGTCTTGTTCCAGGTGGCAAAAGAAGGCCAGGCATTAGTGGCCCTACAACCTCCCCAGGGGCTCCTGATTCCCAGCCCTTCCCAAGCTCACTGCCAGTCCTGGAGTGGACTCAGGGAAGCCAAGTTTGGGGCTGGCCATCTGCATCCCTGTCCTCCTCTCTCTTGCATGCAGCCCTGAGTCTCTGTAAAACACCGAGTCACTTCCCCCAGCCCTCCAGGGACAGTTGGCGGCCACAGCTGGCTTCATTCCAAGCCCTGAACTGTCTATGAATTGGAAGTGGTCAGATAGAGAGGTAGACATGGGCTGTCCACCCATGCCGGGAGGCCAGCTCTCTAGAAGAGACAAGCAGTGACAGGGCAGGACCCCACAGGACATGCTCCGAGTACTGGGGTCTCCAGACCTATGCCCGAGGCTTTGCCAGTTCCTGACCTTGAGACATCCCGGGTGTTGCTCTGCCCACGGTGTCTGGTTTTCTGCTTGTCCTTTACCAGCTCCCTGCCCCTGGAGCCTTTATGTCTGATGTGGTCCCTTGGTTTCCTGCCGTCCTCTGCAGAGTGACAGGCTGGGTGTGCTTGGTCTCCATCATCAGTGGAGCCAGTGGTTTTGCCGAGCACTCTCTCTCTGGGGAAGTGGCTCCGCCTGGCCTCACGGGAAGAGTCATCTGTGTTTGCTGAGCCCTGGAAACACGTGCATGTCCCACTAGGAACGCTGTGAGGGTCCTCTGTCTGCTGCTGCAGGTGGTCTTCAGGCCAAGGCTGGGCAGGAGCTTGGAGAGGGCCAGCCCCAGTCCTGGTCCCCAGCTCTGAGTGTGCTCAGCTCTGCAGGCCTGGTGAAGGGAGCAGCTCTGCTAAGCCCCCGGGCCCAGTCCCTGGCCACGTGGTTGTGGGCAGAACTCCCTCCCAACGGCCTCCGATAGTGTAAGAAACAGGTGGGCACAAGGGGCCTGTGGGACTTGTTTCTTCATCAGAAAGATGCAGGGGACCCACCTCCTTTCAGGTGTGTGGGCATCAGGGCGTGTCTGTAGGATAGGGCAGCCCCGAGAGCAGGGCCAGCCGCTATGGCGGGCACCAAGGTTCAAATCCCAGTTGCCCACACCTCTGTGTGACCCTCAGATCCAGTTTCCCCTCTCTCGGGGTGGGGACAGTAGCCACCTTACCTCGGAGGGACTCAGAGATGAGGTGGGACCAAACATGCCCCCTGGGGAGCAAGGAGGCCTGGGGACCAGCACAGGTGCAGCCGTGAGCACTGCACACCACCTGCAGTGTGGCCCTAATCTGACCCGCAGGATAGTCAACCGATTTGTGCCTGTTTCCTGTGTTCTAGAGCTGGGTGTCCCGTACTGCTCCACGTCAAGGCACACAGAGACCACAGTGATACTCCTCTGGCTCTGGGAACTGGAAGGACTAGCCGCTGGAAGCTGCCCTGCCTAGCTGGGAGGGGCTCTGAGTGCCCCTCCCTCATCTCTCTGTCAGCCCAGGTGGCGCCCATTTCTAGTGTCTGGGGCTAGACTCTCAAGGGCAGGGCTTCTCCCCCTGGGGTCAGAGAACTCTGTTTGGGGGGCTGCCTGCCTGTGCATTCCGAGGCATCCAGCCCATGGGACAGTCTCGAATGTCTCTAGGTATTGCCACGTCTCCCTGGAGGCAAACGTGCCCTGGGGGAGAAGTCCAGGTCTGGATGGCTGACATCGCCTTGTCCCTTCCCTCCTGCAACCATCAATGGTGGTGCTCAGAGCTTCCACCCTCCCTGGGCTTCACAGACCCAGGCTGCAGCCCTGGCACTGAACTCAGGTCCCCGAGCCCCAGCAGCACGTGCAGAGTGGGCTCTTTCTGCACCAGGCGCCTCTCAGCCCAGCACATCCAGAGTTGTGGGGAGCAGCCTTCTGCCTCCTCTTCCTCCCCCAATGCTTTTTCTCCCCAGGGAGAGGCCTCCAGTCTCTACTGCGGGGACAAACCTCATGCTTCCCAGCGGCCATCCTGCTCACTCTGACTTAGCTCAGGACGCGACACTCAGGGCGAAGTGCAGGAGGCAGCTGCAGAGGCTGCTCGCTCCCAGCTCTGGCCGAGGGTCAGGGCACCCGGGAGCAGGTGGCGGAGATTTGAGCTGGCTCCTTCCTTGTCCCTGTTTCTCCAGGCCTCGTCCCATCTGTGTTTGCTTTTAATTCCACTCACTCTGGGGGCCAAAGTAAGACATGTTGTGTCCCTAAAAATAACTAAGGCTTGTAATACTGCAAAGAGCCATTTGCATGTTTACTTTTGAAACCACACGGAAATTAAATTTCTATCAATTACAACATAGAAGCTCCCCTTAGATGTAAACACCCACTTGTAATTCACTCTGTATGGAAGTGTGTGCACAAAACTGGTATCAAATAGTGTTCAGTGACCACTGGTAACACATCGCTGAGGCTTCTAGGCTGGCATCTCTTGAGGCTGAAGGTGCTGAGCACTGCCCCACGGAGCTCCTTCCACTGTAGTGTCCGCATCTGCAGGGCTGTGCTGAAGCCTCTGGTGGCCCTGCACTGGAGGGAAGGAATGGAGGAGGGTTCTCTACTCTGTCTTGTCTGATGTCAACCTGGTTGGGTGTGTTAAGGAGACACCCTCACTGGTCTCTACAGAGCAGGGAGTTGGCAGAGCTCTTGCATATGACCCACTGGGTGCATGGGCCTGACACGAAGTAGGCATCCATCCCTCCCTCCCTCCATCCCTCCATCCACCCATCCATTCAACCCTCCCTCTGTCCATCCACACACCCTTCATCCCTTCTTCCTTCCATTCCTCCAGCCAGCCCTCCATCCCCGAATTTATCCATCCATCCATCCCTCTACCCACTTATCCATCCCCCTATTCATCCTTCTTTACTTTCACCCATCCCTCCATCCCCAAATTCTTCCATCCATCCATCCCTCTACCACCCATCCCTTCACCCTCCCAGGCACCCATCCCTCCACCCCTTCACCCTCCCTGCCACCCATCCCTCCACCCCTTCACCCTCCCTGCCACCCATCCCTCCACCCCTTCACCCTCCCAGCCACTCATCCCTCCACCCCTTCACCCTCCCAGCCACTCATCCCTTCACCCCTTTATATCTCCTTCCACCTGTCTCTCCATCCCTCCATCCATTCCCCCACCCAACAAGGGGAGGGGCACATCATTACTCATCTGCCAGTCTCCTTCACTATAAAAACTGGAATCAAGTGTGGATGACAATGAACAAATGGAAATTAAATGTATTTGTGACAAGTATGAAACAGAAGACAAGGCAGGGAGTTGGGCCACACCTGAGGGCTGGAGCCTGGACGGTCAGTGGTCAGTGACACTCTGCATAAAGAGAGATGAGTCTCCAGAACTCTCCAGGACCATCCCCGGGAGACCCACGGCAGCCCAGTGACAGGTGGAGTGTGGCTGCATGCCCAGCCCCTTCAAGGCCTCCTGACCCTCACCCCATGTGACACTCTCCCTCCCATGCTGCAGTCTTCATGCTCTTTAGCAGGACCCAGCATGGAGGAGGCCTTGGGGACCCACTGGGTTCTAGGAGGAGGTGAGGTCCCAAAGCAAGTTGCCCAACTCCGAGGACTGCACTGGAAGGAGTCTTCATCAGTGCTGCATCCCAGGGCACCTGGGCGGAGAGGGGGCTGGTTCTGTGATGCCTCCCCTCTGGGAGGTACAGGGTAGAGGAGGTGTCCCCAGGTGAACACCTGGCCCCCGATTTCCTGCTTGTCACAGGGATGTCAGACTCTTGCCTCATAGAATTTCTGTGAGCATTCAGTGAAATGATTTTGTGGAAATTCCAGATTCAAGCTTTATAGTCCCCAGTGGTGGATGTGCGTGGCTCCAGGGAAAGCACAGCTGCCTGAATCTGTCTCTGTTAGGGTCACGCCAGGGCAGCAGCCAGCGTGCGCGGGAGTTGTGTACAGATAGGGGTCTGAGTGTTTCCTTGTTTGTGTTTCTGGGGACCCACAGCTCTGTGTACCCCTCCCACCGTGGCCACCGTGGCCACGGCAGCCACCAGGGGAGGCACTGTGGCTCCCTCTCCGTGGCTGGGGTTGCAGAGCACCACTTTTTAATTGTTAATTTGGTGAGCCACCCGCTCTCCAGGCTCCTTAGCCTGCCTGCTCTGACCTACCTGACTAGGAAGTCATCATTCTTTCTTTGAGCATTATTTTGATAAAAAAAACCCCAAAACAATAAAAAAGGCCATTCTGGACAAGCAATTTGCTTGTTTATTGATTTGCCTTGTCAGGATCTTTTATGCAGACATACTTTTTATGATAAAACTTTAGTCTCTCCTCTTACGACAATAAATAATGCATTGTGCCTTTTGAGTGTCCTGTGTCCACGTGAAATCCGTGCTGGCTCTTGGCCCCGTGGTTCCTGGCAGTTTCCATTCCTCCAAGGCACGTACTTCCAGACTTACAATCAATTTTCTCTTTCTGAGAGATGGTATCAAGGTGGCTAGCTGGAAACCTCCATCCCTAATTGCCAATTAAAGTCCACTGTGTGCTTTTTTATATTAGACCTCCTCTCGCCTTCAGGACCTCTGTCAGCAGGTGAGCGAGGGGCCCACGTCGTGGCCAGGACTTCTCAGCTATTTCTTCCTCGTAATTCCTTACTTCCTCCTGTGCCGACGTCCCCCTAAAAAGGGGGGAGCAGTGGTTGGTGGGAGAGCAAGTATTATGTCCCATGCATTTTCTGCAAAGAGGAAGGATGCATGAAAAGGGAGGGACTCCCAAGAGGCACACACTAATTCCATGGCCACAGAGGCCTCTGCATTGGGCCAGAGGTTTCCTTTTCCCTCTGAGTCTGGCCAGCCCTGCTGTGGGCGAGCCTGGGTTGGCTTCTACTTCTGAGGCTTTGGGTGTTCCGGATTGTCCAGGAGTGGACAACCGACCTTTGGGTCTGTTGTGAAGGAGGAGCTGCAGGTTCCTGATGTCTGCAGGTGGCCCCGGGAGGGAGCTGAGCACAGACACCATCATACCCACATGGGGGCAAAGCCCCCTCCTGGAGGGGCACTAAGGAGAGTGGCAGCTTCTGCGGGACAGGGGGACAGGGAAGGGGCGTGAGGAGCCAGAGCAGATAGATGTACTTCCTCTGTAGTCCACGGGGATTATAAAGCCTGAGTTCATCTCCATCAGGGTTAGGCCTGTGCCAGTGGCAACGAGAACTCATTAGTGACCCCCAAGAGGAGCCAGTGCTCCCGGGGAACCACCAGTGCCCAGTCCAGAGGCCGGGAGCAAGGATGGGAGTGGGGGCTGGTCCTGGCTTCCGGGCAGGTGGGGGGTGCAGGAACCAGGGAGCCCCCCTGCATGGGGATGAGCAGCCCTGGGGAGCCTCTCGGCTGCAGCAGGGGGTGCTGCAAAGGCATAAGGATTGTAAACTTAGTGGCTCCCTCGATGAGCCAATCCCTTCCTGCAGTGGTAAAATGAACAATTCATTGTAGATTATTTGAAGGCAAATCACTTTAAGTGTAAGAAATAAAAAGACAAATTGGCAATTGAAGTTTGTGTGAGAACATAAGTGGGTGATTTGCATTGGCGAGTGTGCTGGGAAGACTTAACTAGATGGCGATGGGGAAAGAGTCCTCAGAACGGGGTCAACCCGAGACGCTGTCACCCACAGGGCTGCGGACGTGGTGGCCAGCCAGGTGCAGGGCTCCATCTGCAAAGCTCTTCGCGGCTGGGTTTGTTGGAGAGCGAGCGACCAGGCTTCACAAGGAGGATTAGCCCATGAGGGCCCAAACGGCATTGTCAACAACGTAACTGATTTTTATGCTACACTCTTTAATGGGACAAATATTGATGTTGTCCAGAATAAGTCTTTCTTGGATTAGATCCAGTTCCCCAGAGCTCCTGTGATGGAGTCGGTGGCTCCATTAGTTCCAATTTTGCAGGGTGATCCCAGAAGCGATTGCCTCTTTAAATTGCCAAGGCTCTCTGGGGACAAAAAGCCACAGGCCAGAACTCTGTTGAAAAACACGCACATATACATGTGGCCAGCCCCATCTGCTGCTGAAGACCCTGCTAGGGTGTTCTCCAGCGTGGAGAAGAGGCTGTGGGAATCTCCAGGATGGAATCCCCTTCAATCTCCCTCTTACTGAGAAGTGTCGTGGAGCTGAGGACACTGCAGCTGTCCCCAACGCAGCTCAGTCCTCCGAACTTTCCTGCCCTCTCTTCCTTCCACTTTTTCAAAAACAAATGTAAGAATATTTAGGATGGCAGGCCCGGGTCACTGTACCCTGCCTTATGTTCAGAAAGACAACCATGTGGAATGGACTTTTGTTACCTGACCATTGCAATCATATTGTAAAGGAGTGAAGCAGTATTTGTTCCCAAAAGGTCAATCGATAAATATTTTTGAATAAGTGAAAAAAAATATTGACTACAGGCCACCTATTGCTGCTTGGTGCTGGAGGTTTAGCTGTGCTGTCCAAACACATGGGGTTGGTGGCAGGATAGGAGAGAGATGCGATTCTTTGTAAACAGACTTGGAAGAGGCTTTGCAGCAGGCGGTGACTTGCCTGAGTCCACCCTCCTGTGTAGAGAGAAAGGACATCCTCCACGCCCTATGTGCTGGCCCCAGTGTTATACTAAAGTCCCTGTAAATGGGGTTGGTGCCTGTAACACAGTAGTTATGGTGCCAGCCGCATGCACCAGAGGGTGATGGGTTCAAACCCAGCCTGGGCCAGCTAAACAACTGCAACAATAACAACAAAAAAATAGCTGGGCATTGTGGCAGGTGCCTATAGTCCCAGCTACTTGGGAGGCTGAGGCAAGAGAATCGCTTAAGCCCAAGAGTTGGAGGTTGCTGTGAGCTGTGACGCTATGGTACTGAGGACAACATAGTGGGACTGTCTCAAAAAAAAAAAAAGTCCCTGTATCTTTAGTCAAATATATTTGGGACTGTAACCAAGGTGACCAGGTGTGTCCACTGCAGGACTTCTCAGGGCCTTTCTGCAGCTGTAAATTCAGTGCAAGTCTCCCAGGGAGGGCAGAGGGTTCTGTGGTTCCCCACAGGCTTTGTTCACCAAGAAGCCCTTTCCTCCCTCCTGCCGGGGGACACTGTCTGCAACCCAGGTCTGCTCACTGAGGATGTGGTTGGTGTTCCCTTTCAGTCTCCCTGCCTGGGGACCCCACAGCTCTGGACGAACACTCTGGCGACAGGGAACACACTGCTGGTCTGCATTTCCCTGGCCCCAGACCTGCTGCGCCTTCGTCCACTCGTCAGCTCTGTTGTCCTGAAGCGTCTGCACCCACCTGCCTTTGCCTCCCTGGCCAGTGAAGAGCCGTCTTCCAGGTGAGGCCGCCCTGTGCTGGGCAGACACACCCAGGTTCTTCTGGTTCCCTCACATCCCACGACCATGTGTGGTCACTGCCCTGCTCATGCTCCTTTGGACACTGCCTAGCTCATCCCAGCACAGCTGACCATTTCGTGTAGACACTTGTGAAGGGTTCTAAAGGTGATTTGTAAGCACCTGTCACCTCCAGTGGGCCTGTCACTTCTGGAGGGCCCATCACCTCAGGTTTTCCAAAGCCTGTGCTCTTGTTAATGCCGCCCCTGTCTGCTAAATGCTTCTCTGGCAGGTATAAAGCTCTGCAGACACCTCCACCTCAGATGTGGAGCTGTGGGGGCTGCTTTCTGCCATGCGCTTGGCTGACGGGGCTGTTCAGGTTTAAATGCAGAACTTCCTGGCTCCTCCTGGTCCACGTCGACCTTCCCAGTGTGGCCCGTCCTTGCTGCTGGGCCCTGTCCCTCCCACCCTGGCCTCGTCCACACACCTGCTCAGCATCCACCAGCTGCTTTGATTTCCTTAGTTTTGGAGGCTGGAAGTGTCAGGTGCTGGCTCTGCGGGGGTCGGTTCCTCCTGGGGCCTCTCCCCCAGGCTGTGCACGGTGTGTTCTTGCTGTGTCCCCGCGTGGCGTCCGTTGACGTGTGTCTGTGTCCTCACAGCCTCTTCTTCTGTAGATCCCATGCGAATGGTTCAGAGTTTACCCTCTTCTGTAGATCCCATGTGATTGGTTCAGAGTCCACCTAATAACTTCATTTTGCCTTCATCACATCTTCCAAGGCCTGTCTCCAAACAAGGTCACATTCTGAGCTGGTGGGGTCAGGACTTCAGCACATGGATTTGGGGGAACACCATTCAGCCCCTAAGTGCACCCTGTATGCATTGTCACGTTCAGACCTGCCATCCATGAGCACAGAGGCAGTTCAGGCTCTGGTGACCAAACCAAAGCCTGTGTGTGCATGTGGGGTGTGTGTGCTGCCCCTGGTCACACAGGGAGCACTCAGAGAGGGGCTCTGACCACTGCGTGTGCTGCGTGGAGCAGTGCACTCACCCAGGACTGGGCCCACCTCCCCTCTGCACCGCACCTTCCTGGTCCTCAGTGCTGGGTGCTGGCCTGCAGGGCTGCCCTCCTCAGAGTGGACCTCAACATGACCGGCTGCCACAGGAGGCTGAGGATGGGACGGGTTTCAGGCTTCACAGGGACATCTGAGGGAGTGACCTGGAGACCAGCTCATTCTGCCTGGACTGGGATCACATGCAGTGGCAGCTGGACAGGCAGATACCGTGGCCCCCTCCGCACGTATGTGTGCGTGTACACTTTCTCTTTGCAGATTCCAGGCGTGTTTCACTGCCCCACAGCTTGTGGAGCAGGGAGGAATAGGTACACGTGGATGTCGGCTCAGTGTGTGTTGTGCTGTTGGGAATAAATCAACTTTGATCGGGCCTCCTTCCCAACCCCTTTAAACAAACAACCTTGCAGTTCAGTCTGAGGGTTTTCTACGGGGGACTCTGAACTGCAGTTCTTTGGCTGCACTTACCTGGTGGCAGGCCCTGCACACATGCTGCAGAGGCCACAGCTGGGAGGGCAGTGGGCAGGGAGTCTTCTGGGGCAACGGGGGAGGGGAGGGACTGTGCTCAGAGGGGGAGAAACAGGGCTGGGCTTATGCTGGGAGACCCTGAAGGCTGAAGGGGAGTCTGAAAACGTCTCCTGGAAATCACATAGTACCCACCACATGGTCCTGGGTGTGGAGGGACGCAGGTCCTGGCCTGCGTCTTATGACCCCAGGGTTCCAACCCCTCCCTTACCTCTTCTTCAGAGGGAGCACAGGATGTGCCTCAGGTGGGATTTGCGTTGGGGCCAGTGAGGGGCTGATGCTCTGACTGGGGAGGGGTGATGAGGGTCAAGGTTCATGTCCACAGGCTGCAGCTGCAGACTGAGGCCAGAGGCCAGCTCTCCCAGGGCACTGGGTCCTGAGCAAACCAGTGGCCTATTCATCAAGCTGTGTGGAATGACCAGTGGCCTGAAATGGCAACAGTGTGGGGTCACAAGGAGGGTTGTACAATAAGGTTCAGATCCAGCCATGCTCTGTGGCCTCAGGAGGCTGCCTGCCCTCTCTGCCCCAGGGTCCCTCTGCCAGAGACAGGGATCAGGAAGCCAGCAGGGTGCCTGACCCATCATTACCACCATGTTGACACTGGTATTGCTGAGAAATGATCATGCTGCATTTTTGAAAGTTGTTTACTTCCCTGAGAGTGAAGAAAACAAGACTGGTGCCTTGAGAGTAAGTGGCAGTGCCCTGGATCTCCCTGTGAGCACACTCTGTGCACAAGAGCATGTGTGTGCACGTGTGGTGTGCACCTGTGCGTGTGGTGTGCACCTGTGTGTGTGGTGTGCACCTGTGCCTGTGGTGTGCAGCACCTGTGTGCCTGTGTCGGGCCCTGCCATGTGCTGGCGACCTGAGTCCTGAGGTCACTCTTGCACTTGCAGTGTCTGTGTTAGCCTGGCAGCCAACTCACACCCCTGAGCTCATGTTCCTCTAGGATTAACAAAGGGGCTTCAGTGTACCCAACAAAGCTGGTCACAGGGTTCCCTGGAGAATTTTTTGCCATTCTGAGTAGGGAGCACCTCCGGGAATTCTGTATCAGTTGACTGGGGAGGGTGTAGGAACCTCTAGGTCTGTAGGAACCCCTAGGTCTGCAGGCTCACATGAACCTCAGCAATGACACTGTGACTGTAATTCTGGGAATTCTGGAATAATAACATGTGTTCCCAGAGGCCTGCGGCAAGTGAGAGTGAGATGAAGCTCTTCTGAGCTGGGTAATGACGCGTTATAAGGGCCCTGGGGTGGAGGCTGGTCTGTTGTCCCATTCGGATGAGGAGACTGGGGCCTGAAGAGATTCATCACTTGCCCACGTTGCTGGCCCATGAAGAAGGAGCAGGGTTCTGGTCCCACGGGGGAGTCCTGTGCCATGTGACGTGAAACAGCTATGAGAGTTGTGTCCTCCCTGGGCTGGGACATGCTAAGCTGACGGTTCTCCAGCTGGGCTTATGCTAATGTCTTCTGTGGAGCTTGAGGAAACCCTCTGCCCAGCACCCAGCTGTGCCCTCTGAGTCAGAGTGTCTGCTGGCCTAGCTGGAACTTTGCAAAGTGCCCCAGACTAGGGTGTGTGGGGCTGTCCCACAGCTGAAGGCCATGCGGAGACGTGAGCAAATGAGGCACTGTGGGTAGTTGTATCTAAGTTAAAATCTGTCTCTATATAAGAAAATATACTTGGGTGAATCTGAAAAATAAATTGTGCCTTATCTAGAAATGTTCTTTTAAAGAACATTCTATTTTGGTTATCAGTACAATTATCTGTTTCTGAGGGGTCACTTAACACCACTCATATCTTGACTTAAAATGTACAATATTCTCTGTACATAAACTCTCATATGCAGCCTGGTTCATTAAAATGCACTGAATGCATTTATGGCAAACATTTTGCTGGCTTATGAAGGGTTCACCTATCAGATATCGTTCTTCGATATGCTTAAAATATGATTGAGTAAATCTTGGTTCATTCTTGTGATGAAAGCGAGACCAAACTCAGAGATGGTGGGGCAGGGCCGGCTGCAGGGGCAGTGACCTGTGTTCCCTCCCGGGACTCCACACGCAGAATGGCTCTATGCCAGGCATAAAGCTTAGCTAACACAGTATCAGAATTCCTAATCATTTTTGAACAAGGAGCCTTGCATTTTCATTTTGCATTGAGACCCACTAATTCTGTAGCCAGCCCTGCAGTGTTGTAGTGTAAAGTTAAAGCCCTGGGCTACCACTCATCAAGTCTGTGATCTCAGGCAAGTCACACAGCTCCTCTGATCCTCAGTTTTAACTTTTTTAAAAGCATGTAAATTTATCTTTCTTAGTTACATCTTGGTGTGATTATAAATCGGTTCATAATTAAGGGACTTCTGGTCTCAGATATTGCAGGTACAAAGATTAGATGTCGTCCCTTCCAGCCTTATGATGAGGAAAAAGTAAAACAAACAGAAAAGCAGTAATGTTGCTTGGATACATCAGGGATCTGAGGTTATAGGGCAAACGGCCACCCTGAAATAAAGAGGTGAGTAAAGATGATCACAGCCAAGATCAGCTTCTGTGAGCAGAAGTCACTGCAGCTACCCTGTGGCAAGAGAGAATCTACAGAAATGGTGATGACTTTCTTCTGGCTGAGCGTATAGTGGCGGCCACATTTTCCTTGGTTTTTCTTCTAGGAACCCCACTAAATTCTCATGATGAAGATTTGAGAAGGGTCTGTGATGGCTGGGGTGGGAAGTAACGGTGAAACATACCCAGGACATTGTTCATAGTAATAGCTACTCTGCAGGGAGTAGTATAATTTTTTTCCAGCTGGGGAAGGGTGTTCCTCCATTTCAAGCCCTTTAACCTGGTTACTCACCTAGGCAGGGAGATTATAACACTTGTGAAAGTCACAGCCCTGACACATGGGTCCACTGAGAGACTGACATTTAATCAGAATATTGCAGGATACTCTTCCCCACACATTATTACCACCACAACGGTTTCCTGTATAAGAGCTTCATGATACAGATGCTGTCTGGGCAGGAGGACTTGAGGAAACCTAAATAAAAGAGGACAGACACACGAGAAAGGACCCTAGATGAATTTGAAGCCTCTGGCACCTTCATCTGTAGTGGGCATTAAACAAAGTCAGACTCCTACCTGGATTAACATACTTTCTCACAGTAAATGTCTTTTACTTATTATCCATTGCAACATAGCTGATTTTCAACAACGACAACAGCCACAAGACATCCAAAAAAGCAAGAACAAAGAATAAGCCTGAAGGTAAGACTCAGCTATGACTCAGATGTCAGAATTATCAGACAGGGGATTTAAGACACCCAATGACTAATGTGTACAGGATCTAATGAAAAAGGTAGACAACATGCAAAACATATGGGTAATGTGACCAGAGAGATGGAAACTCTGAGAAAGAATCAGAAGAAAATGCTGGAAATAAAAAATTCTGTAACAGAAACGAAGAATGTCTTTGATTGGCTTATCAGTAGACTGGGAACAGCTGAAGAAAGAATCAGGGAACTGAAAGATGTGTGAATAAAAACCCTTTAAAATGAAATGTGAAAAGAAAAAAACAATTAAAATCCAGAGTAGTCAAAAACTATGGGGAAATGTGAACAGGTGTAACACAGGTGTTATTAAGTAACCGGAAGATTAAAGAGCCAGGGGAGCTGAGAAACAAGTGATGTAATAATGACAGAGAACAAGACAAAATTAGGGATAGGCACCAAACCACCACGCTAGGGAACTCAGAGGACACCAGAAATTATAAATATTAAAAAAAAAACCCACACTTGAGTATATTATATACAAAACTTCAGAAAACCAAGGATAAAGAAAATGTCTTAGAAGAGAAAAAGTCATCACACTTATAGAGGAAAGAGGAAAAGAAATATGGTAGATTTTTCCTCAGAAACTATGCCAGGAAGAAGAGAGTAAAACCCTATACCAACTGAGAATTTGGGATTCAAAGTATCCCTCCAAAGTGAAGGAGAAATAAGGAATTTCTCAGAAATTGTTTCACTGACAAAAAAATTAGAGATTTTTTTTTTTTTGACAGAGTTTCACTTTGTTGCCCTCGGTAGAGTGCCATGGTGTCACAGCTCACAACAACGTCCAACTCTCGGGCTTAAGTGATTCTCTTGCCTCAGCCTCCCAAGTAGCTGGGACTGCAGGTGCCTGCCACAATGCCTGGCCATTTTTTTGTTATAGTCATCATTGTTGTTTAGCTGGCCTGGGCTGGGCTTGAACCTGCTAGCCCTGGTGTATGTGGCTGGTGCCCTAACCACTGAGATACAGGCACTGAGCCAATTACAGAGTTTTTTTGCCAGCCAAGCTCCTATGCAAGAGATCTTAAAAGAAGTTCTTCAGAAAGAGGGAAAATGATGTAATCAGAAATTTGGATTTATACAAGGAAAGGAAGAGCACTACAGCAGCAATGGATGAAGGTAAAAGATATTATTTTTCTTATTCTTAGTGGATCAAAAATAGGTGTTTGTTTAAAATAATAATAGTGACAGTGTAGTGTGTGACTATAGAATATGAATAAGTGAAAGACAGGTGGTAATGTTGTAAAAGGTGGGAGGAAGGACTTGGGTCTGCTTTGTTATAAGGCACCTGCACTACCTAGGAAGTGGTATAGTTATTTTAGGTGGACTTGGATCAGTTAGTATGTATATCAGTTAAAACACTAAGGTAGACATTAACTTCTATATTGTTCTTGCTTTGGGGAATGTCTTGGGATGTTCATATGCTTTATATGTATATCAGCTAAAACACTGAGGTAGCCATTAACTTCTTTATGACTGTTATAAAAAAGATTATAATTATAACACAGTAGAATTGTATACTAAGAAAGGACATGTAATGTAATTATATTAAATGCTCAGTTAAGACCAGAGAAGACCAAGAAAAGGGGAAGAGATAAAGGATAAATGTGTATAATGAAAAGAATTACAAATATGGTAGGTATTAATTCAACTATATCAATAAATCACTTTTTATTTTGAGACAGCCTCATTCTGTTTCCCAGGGTAGAGTGCCATGGTATCACCCTAGCTCATAGCTACCTCAAACCCCTGGGATCAAGTGATCCTATTGCCTCAGCTTCCCTGTAGCTGGTACTATAGGTGCCCACACAATGCCTGGATATATATATTTTTTATTTTTGGTAGACATGGGGTCTTGCTTTTGCTCAGGCTAGTCTTAAACTCTAGAGCTCAAGGGGATCCTTCTGCCTTACCTTTACAGAGTGTTAGGACTATAGGCAAGAGCTGCCATGCTTGGCCTCAATAATCACTTTAAATGTGAATTATATGAATATATCAATCAAAGGACAGATACTGCCAGAGTAGATTAAAAGTATAAAGGCCTAACATTTGTTGTTTACAAGAAACCCACTTTAGAAAGATATAACATGCCAAAACTCAAACAAAATGTGGAGTGACCTTATTACTTTCAGGAAAGCACACATCATAACAAGAAAAATTATCAGGGATAAAGGGTGATAATATGTAATGACAAGGGGGCCCACTGCCCTTGAAGATACAACATTGTTAAAGGTGTACAAATTTAACAAGGGAACCTCAAATTAGGCAGGCAAGAAACTGGTAGAACTTCAGGGAGAAGTGGGCAGTCTGTTACTATAGTTGGAGACTTTAGTGCCCTCTATCGTAATTGGTAGGTTAAGCAGGCAGAAAATCAGTGAAGTTGGAGTTGAACTGAAGAACACCATCAATCACCTTGATATAACTGACTGTTAAGGAATTTTCCATCCAATAACAGCAGGAAACACATTCTTATCAAGCTAGCCAATTCACCAAGGTAGACAGCATTTGGGGTCATAAAACACACTTTAACAAATGTAAAGTAATAGAAATCACACAAAGTGTGTTCTCAGCCTGAAAGGAAATTAAACTAGAAATCAAGATCAGAAAGACGGCTGGTAAAATCCAAATATTGGGACACTAAACACCATGCTTTTAAATAACATGCAAGACAATGAATACATCTCAAGAAAAAAGTATTTTGAACTAAATGATAAAAAATATAATATCAAAATTTGTGGGATACAGAAAAGGCAGTGCTTAGAGTGAATTTGTAGCAGTAAATACATGTATTAGAAGAGAAGAAAGCTTAAAATTCAGTAATATAAGCTCCTTCTTAAAAAATGAGAGAAAAGAAAAATTTAGAGCAAGCAGAAGAAAATAAATAATAAACATTAGAGCAAATATTAAGAAAATTTCAAACAGGAAAATGAAAGAGAAAATCAACCAAACCTGAGGTTGTTTCTTTGAAAAGATTAATAAAGTGGATAAACCTCTAGTCAGGGTTGCCAACATAACCAGAGAGAACTTATAAATTACTAATGTCAGAAATGAAATAAGGCCATTATTACTGATCCCAGGGATATTAAAGGATAGTGAAAGGATACCATAAATAATTCTATGCCCCCAGATTTGCTAATTTAGATGATATGGACATCCTTGAAAGACACAAAGTACCAAAACTCACACAAGAATAATGAGATAATACAAATAGGCCTATGTTCATAAAATAAATTGAATCAATAATTACTGGCTTTCCAAAAATGTAAGCACCATTCCAGTATGGGTCCACTGGTGAATTCTTCCGAACATTTAAGGAAGAAATAATATCATTTCTCCATGATCTCCTCCAGAAATGGACGAACACTTCCTAATTCATTTTATATGGCCAGTAATACTGTAGTGCCCAAACTAGATAAAGACATTTTAAGAAAGGGAAATATAGACCAGGGTCTCACATGAGCATAGATGCAGCAATACTCAACAAAATATTAGCAAATTGAACCCAACAATGCATACAAATAATTATACACTATGCATGGGATTTAACCCAGGTATACAAGGTTGGTTCAAGATTAAAAAATCAATTAATACAATCTGTCACATCAATGAGCTAAAGAAGAAAAAGCATATCATCATTTCAGTAGATGCAGAAAAATCATTGGACAAAGTCTACATTCATACATGATTAAAAACTTAGTAAACTTGGAATGGAGAGGGACTTTAATCAGGTAAAGAACATCTACAAGAAAGTCTCTGACTAACATTCATTGCACTTATTAGTGAGAAACTGAATTATTTTCTACTAAAATAAGGAACAAGGAAGGCCAGGATGCTGCCTCCCACCTCCCTGGTCAACATGACACTGGACACGCTCGCTAAAGCAATAAGACAAGAAAAGAACATGAGTCATATTGGGAAGGGATAAGTAAAACCTTATTTGTTTGTAGCTGACACGGTTGCTTATATGAAAAATCCCGAAGAATGCACAAATATCTCCTGGGAGTAACAAACCAGGGTAGCAAATTTGTAGGGTAGAGTATTAACACACAAAAGTCAATTGTTCTCCTGTATACCAGCAATGAAGAACTGGAGTTTAAAACTTAAAAAAATTACCATATGCAACAGCACCAAATAATAAAATACTTAAGTATAACAAAATATGGATAGGTCCTCTGTGTGGAAACTACAAAGTGATAAAAGAATCCAAAAGAAGATCACAATAAATGGAGAGAGAGTCTGTATTCACGGATCAAAACACAATATTGTACAGAAGCCAATTCTTTGCAGCACAGTCACAATTGAAATTCTGGCAAGCTGTTTAGTAGATGTCAACAAACTGATACTTTCTAAAGTTTATATGGAGAAGCAAACAAAAACAAAAACCCAAACCAAAATAGCTAATACAATATTGAAGGTGAAAAAACTCAGAGGACAGTGTTGTTTGATTCAAGACTTGCCATACTTTTTGCCATTTAATAAAATTATTTCATTTAAAACAAAGGCCGCCAGAGTGACGAGACAGCATGGTCTTGGCAGAGGATTAGATAGATCAGTGAGACCTGATGGAGAGGCCAGGAATGACTCGCACTGGTCATCTGATCATTGACAAAGAAGCAGAGACCACGGGTGGACAGGCATGGTCTTTTCAACAAATGGAACTCGAACAAATGGAAGTCTTTATGTCTAAAAATGAATCTTTCACAAAAATTAACTCAAGCATGTCATAAATCTAAATGTAAAATTTGCGCTTAATTCAGGGCCTGGCCTAGAAAAATCCCTCCCTTAACATGTAAAGGTATGATTTTAAATGGCAAGTACATTTCCTACTACATTTTAAAACTCCATGAAGAATCTATCCGTAATATTCCTGCAGACTTAAAAGGCTGCCCTGTGTGGGGAGTTTACTGTCCTAATTCTTGTCTCTTATTGTTAATGCAGAGCTTGCTGGAATCTCGATATGGGGTGGACCCCTACAGGGCTGATCCCCCCATCTCTTGGTGGATATTCCTGTGTCCCACCCCATAAACCCTGCCGTGCGGGGCTGGGGGGGCCAGGCCCAGTGACAAGCAAACATCAGTCATGTTTGGGAGGAAGAACGTGGAGGAGTAAAGTCGGGAACAAAAGCTCTTACAGTGGGAAGGAAAACCCAAAGAAGAAAGAAATTATCTCTGTAGAGGCGTCAAAATCAAAGTCTACAGATGTGAGACAGAAAATCAAAGTCATAAGTTAATTCTCAAAACTCATCCACATTAACGTGAAGTGACAGGTCTCGGGCAAATTTGTGTTTTAATTATCACAGGGATAACACAACAGAGAGAAAGGAGGTGCTGGCCCACTATCCTAAACCCCCAAGTGCTTTCTATAGAGTGTTTTTCTAGCCCTCCAGTTCATTAAATATTTATTGGGTGTGCTCACAGAGAGGGGGTAAAATAAATCCGCTCAGATCAATTAAATCCCTAGCATGGTGATTCCACATTATTATGTGTTGTTTCAATATTACTATTTCTATCTCCTGATCTGGAGGTGCAGGGGATAAAGACAGTGTTTCTTGCTGAACTGGAAAGGACGGCACTCTGGGTCCAGTGGTCAGAGTGTCCACCTGGGCATGAGCCTCAGTGTGAGATCTCTACATGGTCAGCCTGGCGTTTTGGGAAAGTGCTGTGGGGATGCGACTGATGCTGAGTATAGATCTCCCTTCTCTTTCAATACATGATTATTGATTAAGAGTTGGGAGAAGCTTTGCTGGGCCACATGGAGCTGGCTGAAACCTCTCTCTCTCCTTCTCTCCTCTTCACCTCAACCCCCAGAAACCAAACACCGGGTAGCTGGAACTACTTGGATGAGGTTGAGCCAATAACCAAGGCTCACCGAGAGTCTGTCCTCCCGTTCAACCAGAAGGCTCGCAATCCCCGGCTTTCTAAACACTTTGATCTGTGCCCAGGAGGGTGAGGTGGGTGGTTCTTGGCTGTGACTGATAGAAACACAACTGCAGGTGGAACAGACGAGAAGAGTGAGGATGGCACAGGCGGCATTTTCAACAGAAAGGCTGAGAGCAGAGGCCCCTGGTCCCTGCACTCTCAGCCTGGAGGCTTCCTCCTCCTTCGGGCTGGCAGTTCCTGAGCTGGTGTCCTTCCCTGGGCCCAGTGTCACGTGTGTGCATGTGTGTGTGTTGGGGGTGGGGTGGGGTGCGAATGGTCACCTGGTGGACAGGCTCTCGGGGGCTGGGCGCTCTGTTCCTGAGGTCTCTATGTGGGTTTCTGAGTTAGAGATGCATGTGGGGATGGATCGAGGGCTGGAGGGGAAGGGTCTTGGCTCCTCTCTGGCAGTGTCATCCTGGGCAGAACACAGAAGCTGTCCCTTCTGTCATGGTGCAGCCAGCTCTGATGCTGCCCAGTGCTTCTCAGTGGCTTCAGGTGCCCTTCACTGGGCTCTGCTTGGCCACCTCTGCCTTTCTGTCCCTACATAGAAAGGATAGGATGGGGGAGGTGGACATCCTCTGGGCCAGGGCCTGGGTCTTCACAGGGGCCCAGGGACCAGTGGCTCCTCTACTTCTGGGGAGGGTCTTCTCTGGGCAGCACCCTGCTGGAGAGGGGCACAGCTCTCTGTCCTGGAACTGGTCCGATGGATCCAGGGGTCCCAGAGGGTTCCAGGAGGCAACTTCTGTAGCTGACATGTGACAGTCAGGCAGACCCCCGTGAAGATGAGGGGGTTCCACTGGGCACTGAGAGACGCAGGTGCACTGGCAGAGAGTGGGGTCCTAAGAATGCAGGAGAGGAGCCCAGGGCTGCCCGCTGGCCACCAAGGCTCGGTCTGGAGCTCTGCCCAAAGTAAAGAAGGCCCTGAATCAGGGGAGAGAGCTTGAGCAGAGCGACCAGTCCTCTATGCCCACCAGCAAGGGGTGGACCTGCGCCAGGGGATGTGACTCACCTTAGGGAGGCTCTGGGGGAGGGAGGGCAGGCCAGATGCTTTCAGGGAGACCCTCCGCTGTCCACTCTGAGGCTCTGGGGGAGGGAGGGCAGGCCAGACGCTCTCAGGGAGACCCTCCACTCTCCACTCTGAGGCTCTGGGGGAGGGAGGGCAGGCCAGACGCTCTCAGGGAGACCCTCCGCTGTCCACTCTGAGGCTCTGGGGGAGGGAGGGCAGGCCAGATGCTCTCAGGGAGACCCTCTGCTCTCCACTCTGAGGCTCTGGGGGAGGGAGGGCAGGCCAGATTCTCTCAGGGAGACCCTCCGCTGTCCACTCTGAGGCTCTGGGGGAGGGAGGGCAGGCCAGACGCTCTCAGGGAGACCCTCCGCTCTCCACTCTGAGTTGTGTCTCACTGTTGTGCCTTTTTCCTGCCTTTATGAATTTCCACCACGTAATGCCCACTGTGGGCCTTGAGGGGACAGTCACTCGTCTTCAGCAAGCAGCGTGTCTGATGGCGTTGATGTAACAGGAAATCTTAGTGAAGTGTCGATATGTTTACCTTTAGGACATGTCCTTTCTCGCATCCTAAAAAAAAGACAGAAGCTGGGGGGTCCCAAACTGGTCTGACCCAACGTTAGAACAAAGTGGCTGTGGCTTACAACCAAGTGTCCCCCATCCAACAGGGACCAAAATGGTGTGGAGGCACATCTGTCCAGCAAACAAGGTCACTGGGCCACCCAGGCTGCTGCTGACAGCTCCTGCCTTGTCAGTGACAGCTCTGTCTTGCTCTGCTGCCCTCTCCCCTCTGGAGTGGGAGTGCCTGGCTCTAGGGCTCCTTCCCAGGCCAACGTTCCCCTGCGTCCCCTGGGTGGCACAGAGGCAGCTGTGCTGGGGTCTCCTCTGCTGGCTGGACAGAGAGCATGTCAGACAAGGCTGAAAACAAGGGGTCTTTCCAGTCTCTCTGCTTTTCATGGGATCATTGTGCTCTTCGTAAGACCTTCAGGGTGCAGAGAGGCCTCGAGATGGCTGAGATTACATTTCCTACAATCTGTCTTGGCGATTGCGGGGTGTGCTGATGCCAACCTGGTTCCTCGTGGGTCCTCTGAGCAGGTGACGGGCCGGGTGGCCCAAATGTGTCTTTCAGAAGAGAAGCACTGGGTTTCTTCTGCAGAGTGAGAAAGATCAGACTCTTTCCCCCAAACAGAAGTTTTGACTCAGTCTTTAAATCTCAGCTTAATCCATCGTCTGAGCAAACATTTTGTATAAGCTGAAAATGTGCCTGTGTTGCTAGGACTGTGGTTAGTTGCACCACTCTTGATACAAAAAGAAAACAATCAATCAATGTGTGTTCAATAAACCTTCCTTGTCAATGAGAGACTTGCCTCTTTAGAGAGAGTCAGAGCTGGCTTTCTGCACATCCACAAATACAGCCCCAAATAGAAGCTGAGCGTGGACTGCCTTCCCCGAGGTGTGAAACGCTTTGCAAACTCTCTTCCTCGTAACTGTTACCATAAACAATGTGATTAAATATAGCAAGGGACACAGAGAGAACCGGGGGAGAGCCAGGGAAGGGACACAGAGAGAACCGGGGGAGAGCCGGGGAAGGGACACAGAGAGAACCAGGGGAGAGCCGGGGAAGGGACACACAGATTTGGTGAATTCTAAGTGTTTATAGTTTCTGCTCAGCTTTTCCACGAACAGTGACCCTCATCGTTTGATTGTGACTTTTCTTCTCTTTGCTTGAATTTAGAAAACAGAGACGACAAACATACTTTGGTAGCTGGATCTACGAGGGTCATCTCCAAGCTTATTTTGCCTGTAGTGAGATGACACAGGGCACAGGAGACAGGAGTCACGGCGAGCTTGGGAGATGCCCGGGGACTCTCCCAGCCTCTGTCCTGGGGGACGGCCTCCAACAGCAGCGGAGGACCTGACAGGCCACCACTGCAGGTGCCTGTGACACCAACAAAGACACAGACCACAGACCTTAGTGTACAAAGCTTTCCACATAATCAGCTCTACGTAGAATCAAATGGTGTGTTTATTACTTGGTGGAGGAGAACAGGAGAGAGAGGTCAGCTGACATCCAAAGGTGAGCTCAGATTAGAATTGCTTTATCTCTCCATAAATAATTTACATGCCAGCTATGGTTTTTTTTTTTTATAGCAAAGGAATAAATTTACACCTTGGCTTTTTAACACATCAGCTCTCTCTGAAAATTCATCTCCATAAAAGAGTAAGGTGTGTATAATATTAGAATGTGTGATGCAAGGTGTCCAGAGCTGCCACTTTAGTCCTGAAGTCTCGCCCGGCACTCACAGACATCCTGAAGAGCGGGGTTCTTCCTGTCTCCAGCGTCCAGCCTGAGCTGGCTGCCGGGACCCACGGGGAATTTCATCCAGGCAGAGTCAGAAAGCGTAATTTGCTAGCATTCAGCCCTTTTGTGTTGCATCCAAGTTTCAAGTTAAGCAGTTTGCACTTGAGAAAGCGTCATTGGGTTTACGGTTCTGGAAGTATTTTTCATTATTCATATTTAAATTATATTCCTTTGAGGAGGAGATAAAGGCTGGAAATTTTTATCAAGAGACAAATAATGGAGGTAGTGGAAGATCTCAGCCTTTTATTATGGAAGGTGGGAAGTGTTCCAACAGGAACCAAAACACTCCAACAGCACAAGGTCAAGGGTGACACAGGGAGGGAGGGACGTGGTGGGCTGAGCACCTGGGTCTGACTGTGAGCAGGCTGGACGGAGGATGACCGGCCCTGAGACTACAGCCCTGTGGGTCACAGCCACTCACTCACTCCCGGCTTCTGGGAAAGTCACCTTTCCCAGTCACGCCTGACCCGCAAGCCCAGGGTGTGTCATGAAGACCCAGCATCCGTCAGGGGAATTGTGACTTTCTTCTCTTGAAATAATTCCCCTGGGGAAGAAAACTCACCGTGATTGAGAAGGTATTTTCAGGTAGTATTTAATGAGAAACGAACGCATGAGTTTTCTTTTTCAGCCTCAGATGAGTGGAAACTCAGAAGGAATTCCTGGAAAGTAAATGAAAGTTATCTGTGAAAAATCCATCCCTGTGAGCTTCGTGCTGGGATGGAGACGGTCCCTGTGGGGAGCTGTCCTGGGGCAGTAGCTGCTGATGTGTCCTGTGCTCAGGGGGTCCCCGGCGTGCTCCCTGAGGTGGGGCCCTCACACCTGCAGGCCTAGTTCAAACTGCAGGCTCCCTTGGCTCCTCTGCAGCGGCTGAGGGACTGGGATCCTAGCGAGCTCCCAGGTGAAGCGGAACTTTCTAGGGCTTTACAAACAATATTGTTTACCAGCCTCACTAGACCCTAGGGATGCACCAGATGCCCCCCACTTTGGCAAGGCAGAAACTGAGGCTACCTGTGATAAAAGAATCCCTTCCGTGGGTGCCACCCGCCCCTTCCCAAAAGAAGCACTCAGCTTGCACCTGTCAATGTGACTTTATTTGCAAAAACAATCTTTGCAGATGTTTTTAAGAGTCCAATCGGGACTTGGTGCTGGATGTGACTGGTGTCCTGAGAGGAGAAGGCACGTGGAGGGGGAGGCCGTGTGACTGTGGCACGCGCTTGAGTGAGTTTCCTGCAGCTGAGGATCACCTAGCAGGAGCAGAGGGGCCAGAGACAGACCCCCGCCCCCCTACAGCCCTCAGAGGGAGTGTGGCCTGCCCTCACTTGGGTTTTGGACACAACCTCCAGAACTATAAGGGAATAAATATGTTTTGTTCAGAGCTCCACACAAGTGACTGTGACACATCACAGCAGCCATGGGACACTCACCACCCCCCAACAACGGTCAGCAAATGATGGGGCAGGATGTGACCGGCTGCCTGTGCACCCCAGCTCTTCACAACTTCTGGCCTAGATGGAACCCACCTGGCCCTTCTTGGGTCCAGCCAGGAGTCCCTCCCTCACTTCTCGGGAACCCAGGCCTTCCCGCCCTTTCCTTCTGTAGAGCAAGATGCGTGGACAGCCTCCGCTGGGCCCTCCGATCTCGCGGGTCCACTGTATCTGCAGCTGGTGGGGAGGGAGGAAAGGGGGACTTACCTGCTCTTGAGCAGACATCACCTCCGGTGATTTCTGAGATTCTGCTATCTTTATCCCAAGGATAAAGGAATCTGAATTGTTCAGAAGATCAGAAAGTTTGAGATGGGGAGAGGCACAAAAGGGAGATTCACTAACTCCACCCCTGTGTCCCTGCTCCCTTCAGTCCCCCAGGAGGTGCTGGGGTGGGGGCTCCAGCTCCCTGCACCTCCTTTTCAGAAGCTGCTCGTGGCTCTGGGATGTGAGGTCCTCCAGACACCACAGACGTCCAGCCTGGAGCCTGCAGAAGCCCCAGAGTCTCGGAGCACATCAGAGCACCTGCCTGGGAGGGGATCCTCGAGTGGGTCAATGTCTGGGTGTACCGTGAAGCACCTGGAGGCCTTGCAGAAAGGACCTGTGATGTGGAACTTCTTGGTTCTCTAGTCTCTTCTGTGCTGCAAAGCCGTGAGAACATTGTGTTGACTGAAGCCAAGTCACACGGCTTGACTCTGTCAAGTAGCCATGATACCCACTTCACATATGAAAAAACCGAGGATGGGAGCTCAGGTCACCGCTCAAGGCATTTCACAGCTGGCCAGGGGAGGCTTCAGGGGTTGCACAGAGGCCGAGGCTCTCTGAGGATGTGTGTGGCGTCCTCAGAGCCAGAGTGGCCCCCACGGCCTTCCGTGCTATAGGTCTTGGTCCACGATAGGTGCCCAGTGAACATTTCCCAGTGAGGATTCAGTAAGTGGCAGGTGAAGAAACATTTTCTTTGGTGACATGAATAGATGAGACAAGAGCCTGTCAGTGTGGCTTAGACCAAAGCTGCTCAGAGACTCACTGACCAAGTGACCCCCTCCACCAGCTGCCGGAGGGGCTGGTTAACACAGCAGACCCTGGGCCCAGCCCTGTCCTGCTGGCGACATGAAGCTAACTGGGGACCAGGGTAGGAATCTGCACTGCACACAGTCCCCAGCGATGCTGAGACCTCTGCCCCCCTTTCATTGTCCCCCTGGCAGCAGAGGGTGGCACGATCACCACTAGGGAAGGAATCACACCCTGTGCATTTGCAAAATCAAAGCCAGAGGACAGAGGTGCCCAGATTTCCAGAAGATGAATGATCACCCTGGGGATAAAATACGCAAAGCTAATATTTTTATGAAATAGCATTTAGCTGCAGAGTGGAAGATAAAGAAAATGCAAATCAGCCTGGGGAGTGGGGTGGAGGGGGCTCCTTCCTGAAGGTACAGGCAGTTCTAGGCCAGCCCCTCTGGGCTGCTCTCCCTGCAAGGAGGTACTGTGGCGGGGCAGCAGATAAATAACCCCTCCAAGGTAACAGATCAAAAGCACTTAAGTGCAGATAAAGGGATGAAATACCGCAGCAATCTGTCCTTATGGCGTTTGCGGGAAGACAAGAGGAGTGCTAAGAGCACAAGGTTAGATTTTCTAAAAAAAAAAAAACCAAACAGAAAAGGAGAGAGAGAGAGAGAGAGAAATAGATGGTGCGGTGATGACCAGTAAATAAAACGGCAGCCTCGAGAGCAGGTGCTGTTGTGCCACGTGGAAGTTTCCTGGGATTTGAAACAAAGCCAGGAAGGATGTGCAGGTTGGACATGGAGGGGTTTGATTTCACGCTTGCCCAGGGTATGGCATTGTACAGGATGCTCTGGGAAATGAGAGAGGAGACTCTGGGGCTCCTGTGCAACCTGGGTGGGTGGCTGGCGCCATGGGTGGGGCTGAGTGCAGAGAGAGGGGCCATGTGGAGAGCAGTCCCCTCTCCTCTCTGGAAGTGCCTGGCCATGTGTTATACCCCTAAGTGGCTGCACTCCGTCTACCAGCCCTGAAGCCAGTGGCAGAGAGCAGAAGAGTCTTCAAAGCTCTGGGCTTGATCCCCCCCTCACAGCCTGGGCTGCACAACCATGAGTGCCCATCCCCCGCAGGCCAGTGGGCTCTCAGCTGGCCATCGACTGGCCTCAGGGACTCCCATCTTGTGAGGACTTTGTGTAAACAGAAAGCATTGGCTCCTACAAAGTTCTGGTCTGATGGAAGAACTGAGACAAGGCCCATCACGCCTCTCCCCTGTTAGAGGACAGACCCCTCCTCTCCGTGGGGAGAGTCTTTGGCTTTGTCACCTGGACCCCTCTTGATTTCCCACTGGCTGACCCATTCCAGGAGCTGCCAACCTGCATACACAAATCCAGAGAAGTCAGAGAGGCCAGGCCGTGCTCGGTCCTCTGGGCAAAGCACTCTGCTCCTTGCTGGCCTTTTGTTCTTTTGTTTTTCTGCCCAGCTCCCTGGCTGTGAGTGGGGAGCTAAGGGAACCTTGGAGACTGTTCTGAGCATTAGATGAGACCCATCTAATGAAGGGTGAGGAGTCAGACTCAGGCGAGCGTGATGGTGGAGGGATGTTCTGTTGTGTGTCAGTTTCCAGTAATTTTGACTCAGATCTCTTGTTTTTGATGCCTTGGAAAGATCGCAGAGATGGGCACTCATTTGCTTGTAAAAATACGCTATTTTAATTTCATTTAAAAATCACTGTACTTTGATAAAGTCTAAATAAAGACTGTCTGATGAACATAAACAGGTTTGAAGCATTCCACAGTGAACATTTTCTGTGGAAAACCACTGTAAGGCAGCCGTGAGGAGAGGCAGGTGGCTTCCCTTCACGCCTCCAGTCCTCCCTTCCAGTCCTGTTTTGTTTCTTCTGTGGACATTTGAACTGAAGCTTTTCCACAGAGGCAGGGGGAGGATACTGTGGCTTCTGGTGTGACTGTCCCACATTCCAGGCTGGGGGTCTCTGGGCTCCTGAGTTGGTCATGGGAGAAGGGACCTCAGCCTGGCTTGCCTGTTCCTTGTGCCCGATGTAGAGAGATGATTGGTATTTTGTTTAGAGAAACTGTGTTTCATGCTAATTCTGTGGTTTGTTTTCTTCCCTCTGTGTGCGTCTCTCCAGAGACTGCAAATATCATTAGACATTGGGCAAAGGGGAGCTCGTGTAGGGCCCATGCATCAGAGCAGGCACTGGCCAAGGACTCGACCCACAAAGCTGGGCTGTGAGTCTGCACGGTACTCCTAACTGGGGGCGCTGCCCACGCACCACTGAGCAGGCTGCTCCAGCACGTTTCGCTGTGTCCCCTTTATATTACACCCTGCTTCTTTAGAACACATTCCTCCCTGAGAATAAACACTCTGTCGAAAATAAACTGTTCACTTCTTCTGAAGGGACACACCATTGGTGTGCTACTTGCAGGGCAGGAAGCAACCCGGGCATCCAGCAACAGGGAAGGATCCAGATGTCACCAGTTCCTCGAGCAGTTGCTGTGTGTGGAGTTGTATATACGTCTATCACATGTGGTTCTGTCACACGTGGTTCTATCACATGTGGTTCTGTCACATGTGGTTCTGTCACACATGGTTCTGTCATACATGGTTCTATCATATGTGGTTCTGTCACATGTGGTTCTATCACACGTGGTTCTGTTACGCATGGTTCTGTCACATGTGGTTCTGTCACATGTGGTTCTGTCATATGTGGTTCTGTCACACGTGGTTCTGTCACACGTGGTTCTATCATATGTGGTCCTATCACCCATGGTTCTGTCATATGTGGTTCTGTCACACGTGATTCTATCACATGTGGTTCTGTCACATGTGGTTCTGTCACACGTGATTCTAGCATATGTGGTTCTGTCACACGTGGTTCTGTCACGTGTGGTTCTATCATATGTGGTTCTGTCACACGTGGTTCTATCACACGTGGTTCTATCATATGTGGTTCTATCACATGTGGTTCTGTCACACGTCATTCTGTTACACGTGGTTCTATCATATGTGGTTCTGGCACACGTGGTTCTATCATATGTGGTTCTATCACATGTGGTTCTGTCACACATGGTTCTGTCACGTGTGTTTCTATCACACATGTGGGCAAGACACAGGGCAGTCCATGAGGGTCTCCTGGGCTTCTCTTTTAGGGCCAAGCCCCCTCCCTGGCACCCACTGGTCTGTACTCAGCCTCTAACTTTGTCATTTCAAGAACACTGCATGTACACCTAGACTCACTTTGTACATAGCCCTGTGGAACGTCCACTTTTCACTCCAACCCCCAAGACCCATCCCAGTTGCCGGGTGCAAGCACAGTTTATCGCTGCAGAGCATTCCTGGTGTGGGTCTGGGGCCTCATCTTGTGTCTGGCCATTCACCCACTGAAGGGCATTTGGGTCATTTTCAGTTTGGAGCTGTGAAGACTAAAGCTTATTTGAAAGTGGATGGGCAGTTTTTTGTGTGGGAGTTAAGTTTTCATTTCTCTGAGATAAGTGCGTGTGGGTGCAACTCCGAGTGTCACATGGTGGCTCACACTCACTGCTGTGCAGGATGTAAACCCATCCTACGACCCCACCAGCTTCTCCACATCTACCAGCATCTGACGGGTTCACTACATCTGTAATAACGTCTCCATGTGACGTTTCCTTACAGGGTAACAGTGTCAAACATCATTGCCTGGGCTCACTGGTCATTGGAATATCTCTTTGGACCACTTTCTACTGGGTATTATTTTTTCTTTTCACTCTTCTGTTTTGAGAGTTATTTGTATATTCTAGATATCCTTCCTTTGCTAGCCTTCCTTGCAAATCTTTCTCCCAGTCAGTACCTGGCCCTCTCTTTCTCTTAGCAGAGTCTTCCTCAGAGCAGAAGCTTTAAATTCTGTTGGCTTCGTATCCTTTTCTGAATATTGTTTTTGGTGGCAAGTCTCAAAACTGTTTACCTGGCCTAGATCCTGAGGTTTTCTTATGTTTTTAATTTTTTTCCTTGTTCTAAAAGTCTTAAAGTTTGATGTTTTTAAGGTGATGATCCACTTTGATTTAACTTTTTTTTTTTCTAGACGGAGTCTCACTATATCCCCCCGGTAGAGTGCCGTGGTGTTATAGCTCACAGCAAGCTCTAACTCTTAGGATTAAGCGGTTCTCTTGCCTCAGCCTCCCAAGTAGCTGGGACTACAGGTGCCCATCATAGCACATGGCTATTTTTTGTTGCAGGTGTCATTATTGTTTAGCTGGTCCAAGCTGGTTTTGAACTCACCAACCTTGGTGTATGTGGCTGACACCATAACCACTGTGCTATGGGCATGGTGCCGAGCCATGATTTAACTTTTGAATTAGGTATGAGGCTTAGGTTCAGACTTACTTTTTGCCTATGGAGTCCAGTTGTTCCTGCACTTTTGCTCTAAAAGGCTGCCCCCCCCCCCCCGCCACTGAATTATTTTTGCGTAATTTATAAAATTCCATTGTTCATATTCTGGTGGGTCTCTTTCCAGTTTCTCAGTTCTGTTCCCCTGATCTGTGTGCCTCCCGCTCCTCCAAACCAGGAGGTCTTAATTGCCGTAGCTTTATAGTAAGTCTGGGTATCAGAGAGAGTGATTCCTCCCACTTTATTCTTTCTTTTCAAGATTGTTTCGGCTATTCTAGGCTCTGCATTTCATGTTTTTAAATGATGAAAAGCTTTTGCTAGCGTGAGAAAGGTGTTATGAAAAATCAAAGAAAATAGTTCTATATCCACCCCCCTTCCAAAAAAATCTTCAGTGTGTATCAGCCTGAGTGAGAAATGAGGCAAACTCTTGGGAGCCAGGAAGAATGAAACAAATTAACCCCGAGGGAGGAGAGGAGCTGGCGGCTGCTCCCAAAGCCCCAGAGGAGGGGACTCAGGGCCAGTCTCCCGGCGTAGAAATGGAGAGATTTGGAGACACCTAAAGTTGGGTCCCCAGAAGACGACCTCCTTGGAGAGGAGTCTGGATAGATTCAGCCTGGCATCACCAAAGGGGTGCTGTGAAATTTGATTGTGCTGGTGTTGGCATTGGACAGAGGGAAGCTGGGGGGACAGTGTGGGAGCTGCGAATGCCCGGCTGTGAGTCCATCCCTGGCTGCCTTCAGGGCACAGCTGCATGGCGTGGGGTTACTGTGCTGTTTTTCAGTGACTTTTAAGTTTGTATTTCTAGTCTGTCTTCTGTTTCATTTTTAATGTTGTTAATCATTTTATTTTTTTCTCTGTTGATGGTACTTTATTTTTATTTATTTATTTTTTTGAGACAGAGTCTCACTCTGTTGCCCTGAGTAGAGTGCCATGGCATCATCATAGCTCACAGCAGCCTCAAACTCTTGGGCTCGAGTGATCCTGCTGACTCAACCTCCCAAGTAGCTGCAGCTGAGGCATACAGGTGCCTGCCACTATGTATGGCTAATTTTTGTATTTTTAAGTAATGACAGGATCTCTCTTGCCTAGGATGGTCTCAAACTTCTGGTCTCAAGCGATCCTCCCCCTTCAGCCTCCCAGAGTGCTGGGATTACAGGTGTGAGTCGCTGTGCCTAGCCAGGTCTTACTTTCTTTCCATAAAACAGGATGGTATTTTTTTTTAATCTTATCTTTCATGAAATATTAAGAAATTGGAAAATGCCTGGAAAATATCTATTAATAATAACTAAATAAAAAAGAAACATAGAGACTGCAATATAATTTCCCATCCTCATCTCTGAGCAATTGGTGGGTGAAAGTTTTGCCCAGCCTGATGACTGGATTCCTCACACAGTAGTGCAGGGAAGTGAGGTGAGAGGAATCTTTGCAGGTAATTTTGTACCTTAGGACTCACAGTTTAACTTATAGATGGATTTGGAGAGGACTACTTCCTTGCGTGGAGTAGGGATAGACCACAGAGTGGGTGTCCACGGCCATACCACTCATAGCAGTGAAACCTGGACCACGTGATGGGCCTGATGTTGGGTGAACCAGAACTGGCACTGTTTTTCCTGTCCTGAGGCTTCCTGCTTAGCAGGGTTAGCCACCAGAGTCAGCCATCAGTGTCAGCCACCAGAGTCAGCCACCATCAGGGTCAGCCACCAGAGTCAGCCACCAGAGTCAGCCACCATCAGAGTCAGCCATCACCAGAGTCAGTCATCAGAGTCAGCCATCATCAGAGTCAGCCACTAGAGTCAGCTACCAGAGGGTCACACAAATGGACTGTTCTGAGGTCAGGGTCCAGGCCGTGGAGTGCTGTCTCACCACTCCCTTTCAGCCTGACCTGCCTGTCCTGGCCAGTGCACTGAGGTGGGAGACCGACGGGGTATGAACCCGGGAAGTGAGGGAGTGCAGCTGTGGCTGTTGAGCTGACATGAGCGGGAGCATCAGACAGGCATGGAGTCTACAGAAACAACTAGTAAGGGAGGTGTCTGTGGCTCATAGGAGTAGGGTGCCGGCCCCATATACCAGAGGTGGCAGGTTCAAACCCAGCCCCAGCCAAAAAAAAAAAAAAAAAAAAAACCCAAAACCCAACTAGTACAAGTAATGCACGAATTTAGTAATAGCCCAGTATACCAGGTCAGTGCCGTAGCTTGTTCCAAGGTTCTCCTACCAATTTCTTTTCTGCCTGTATGTGTATGACATGACTCCAGTGAGAGGTGAAGTCTACTGCTCTCAAATCTTTGAATCTGGGCTGGCCTCAGTGATTTGTTTTACCAATAAAATGAGGTGGAAACAATATCCTGGGACCAGTGAGCTAGGTCATAAGAAGAACATTCTCTCCAGGAGATGTAAGATATCCAAGTACTCAGGCTATTTGCTGTGAGAAGTCCACAGTATGTGAGAAGACAGTGGAGGGTGAGATGTTATGGGGGAGAGACAGAGCGATGGAGAGAGAGACAGAGAAAGAGAGAGAGACAGAGAGAGAGAGAGAAAGAGACAGAGCAATGGAGAGAGATACACAGAGAGACAGAGAGAGACAGAGGGAGACAGATGAAGACACAGAGAGGCCGAGAGATGGAGGGACATATACACAGAAAAAGACAGAGACAGAGGGAGACAGAGAGAGAGAGACAGAGAGAGAGACAGAGAGATGGAGAGAGAGAGAGAGAGAGAGACAGAGATGGAGAGAGATACAGAGAGAGGCAGAAGGAGAGAGAGGGACACAGAGAGATGGAGGGAGATACACAAAGAAAGAGACAGAGGGACACAGAGAGAAAGAGACCGGAGGGGGTGAGGAGCCTGCACCGCTCCCGTGGGGATAACAGGCAGCTGTCGGTGGGCCCCCCTTGACTCTGATGTATAACAATGTCAGTGAGATGCACTGGTTGTGTTAAGGCGCTAGGTTTGGGGACTTCTGACCTGCACAACCTGGTGTGTGACAATCACACTTCAGTTAAACAGCTTTCACACAAGTGAGCACTCACCTGCAATGTTTGAGGAAAAGGGAAAAGGCTTTGCAAGGGCCAGGCCAGAGGGGACATGCGCCAGGAGCAAATGGGGTCAGTGCAGAAAGTTAGGCGTTAACCCAGAGAGAGGAGGGATTCTGAGCAGAAGGAATAACAAGTCTTAGGTCCACACCGGAGACACGCATTGGTGTCTTCAGGGGTCTGAACAGTCCCCCACTGCTCTGGCTTTGCCTAGAGAGGGTTTTGGCAAAGGACCTTTCCTTAAGAGCAGAGGGAGGGCATTAAGAAAGACGTGGTCAGATTTGTGTTGTTGAAAGATCTTGGCCACCGAGAGGCCAGCTTGGGGAGGGTCACGTGGGGACAGGGCAGCCTCAGTGAGGAGGGGTCCTGCAGTTGCCCCTGTAGGAGATGATGGGTGGGTGCCTGGCACTGCTGGAGAGGGACAGAAGGGGATTGTGTGTGGGATGCCCGGGAGGCAGCGCCAGGAGGGTGTTCACAGCACCCCTGATGGGGAGTGAGGGAGTGAGGATAACTTTGGGTTTCTGACAAGCAGGAAGAACAGCAATGCTTTTCACAGAGGGAGGAGGCAAGCATAGAGGACCACAGGGAGAAACTCACAGGACGGACTCCCGCCGCCAAGGGGGAAGTGGAAGGATGGAGGGCAATTTGCAGCCCGTGTGGCCACCCCATTTAGTTAAGTGAGAAAAGAACACCTGCATTTCCCCGAATTGTAGAGTTATTATTACTTCTGTTTTATTGAAGAGTTGCTATTCTCTGCACTCTTTTACATATATATTTAAAAATGCACACACGTGTAGTTGTAAAATTTCACAGAGAGGTCAAGTCACCCTTCAGCTGGTTTCCCCTTGGAGACACCTTGCATGGCTCCAGCCTGAGGCCACAGCCAGGGAGTCAAGGTGGGTACCCCGCTCACCTCTGTCACCACAGTTTCACTTGTCCTCACGTGCATGGCACGTGTGTGTGTGTAGCTCTCTGCAGCTCAATTATTATTTTTTAAATTTATTTTATTACCTGTGACAAAGATGAGAGTCTGCAAACCATTGACTCTTGCAGCTTAATTCTTTACATTTTTAAATGTTCTCTCTATTTGAATGTAACCTTTTTCTGATAATTTTATCAATTAAGGGAAAGGAAATTGACAAAGGGATTGAATACTCATGTAAACTTTCCCAATTAAATTAATGATGTGGTGCCCACCCATTGATCTATCATAAAACCTGAAATTTCTTAATTGAAGTGAAACTCAAGAGGGGAAAAGTAAAAAAAAAAAAAAAAAAAAAAAAAAATCCACCATAAAAGCTAATGGTGTGAGTGGATTTCCAACTCCCAAATTATTCGGAGCTATAAGTAACTGAAAAGTGGAACTATGAACCTTTCCTGCTGAATATAGAGCCACCATGAAAATGAATTCTCTTCACTGTGAGATTAGTGCCCAAATTTATTGTCTTAGCCAAGTCAGCAAAGCTGTTAATACCGACAGTGTCAGGTGCACAGAGATTGCAGGAGCCACTTGGTCCATATTATTCCAAGGGCAATATTTTTCTCTGTGGACAAAATTCTAAAACACACTGTGTTTTCTCTGGAGAGAAATTAAATGATAATAAATATGATGACTGGGGACTTGTACCCTTTGTTAAGTACCCACCGAGCTCTAAGGATTCTCCATAAGGAATCTTACATAATATTTAAACAATCTTTCAAGGTAGGTTATCTCATGCCTGTGTCACATGGAAGAAACTGAGGCATGGTGGCCATAAATAATTTCCAAAAACTCCTGGTTAGCAGGAGGTGATACCCATTTCAAAGTCAAGATCACAGAACTCTCACTAGGAATTATGATGGCCCTCGTCTCTGTTCTGTCAGTGTGATCAATACATGAATTGGTTGAGATTATGTGGTCCTTGATTGTATGCCCAACTGATAATAAAATACTGCCTTGAATGTGCCAAAGAGGATGCTCAAGGAATACCCTGTGTGGGTTCCGGGGATTCCCAGGGGCTGGTCCTCCCACCTCAGCCTTCTGAAGTGCTGAGATTGCAGGAGTGATCCACTGTGTCCGGCTGGGTTATACAAGTGAATTTTGAGATATATCATGTCATAAACTAAAACTGTGGCATTTAAAAATAGTTTCTTTATAAACAACAATGAAAACCTTGTATAGGTCAGCCTAAATAGCACTTTTTTCCCATGAAAATTCAAGCTTTATTTCCAAGACAAAAAAAAGTAAAGACAATTACTCAAAGACTGAGATTTAACAAAATTAATATGAATTTCTGGTTTATCAGGGCGTGTGGGATTGCACCGGCTTTTCTTTCCAGATACACCGTGTGTACTCACAAAGGGACAGGGCTGTGGCCAACAGCTCCATCCTCATCAGTACAGACACCAATACAACGAAAAGGCAGATGAAGAAATAGTAACAGGGCCGTGCCCATAGTTTGTGTGGGTCCGGGCCTTATGTTTGGGAAGGTAAGGTCTCTGAGACCAGCTGACCTAGAAGGATGAACTCTGCGCGGCAGCCGGGACCCCAGGTACTTCTCACCCTCTTGACTCACCTGCCACAATTCCCCTAACCTGCTTTAACAGGGAACGTGTCCCCTGGTCCACCCTTTGCTGTTACGACTCTCTTCCTGAAGGTGTTTACATCTGAACAGCTCCCACCCCCACCTGGGGCCTGGCTCCCCTTCCACACCTGTAGGGTCCAGCCCAAGCAGCGCCTCACCCCTCCCTGTCTGCTGCCGTATAACAAGCTGCTCTGAGCCCTAACGCTGGGCTGATGCAGCCATTTATTTTGCTCACGAATCTACCATTTGAGAAGGACTCAGAGAGGACAGGCAGCCATCCCTGCTCTGTGCAGCAGTTCCGAGATGGCCGGCACACGTTGCAAGCCGGCGGGTGCCGGTGTTGTCACCTCATCACGCAGGCTCCCTGCAGGGCAATTTGGGCTTCCACATGGCATGGCAGCTGGGTGCCTGGGGGACATCACCTTCTCTGGCCCTGCCCCTGGAGTCAAGTGAGACCATGTCCTCTGTTATCAGTCCACCTGGATTCCAGGGCAAGCAACGTAGGCAAAGCCATTGCTGGGAGGAGGCTTAAGTCCACCTGTGAGAAGAACATGTGGAGATGTCACTGCAGCCATTTCTGGAAAGCACCATCGACTGCTCTTGGCCCCATCCACCTGCTTTACCAGGTGATTGCACCCCCCTGCTCCCAGGGGGCCAGGGTACGTCTCAGTGTGACATCCACCACATCATCTCTGCTGGTCCCTTTCTCACTCCTGGACAAGGCCAGTTTAGTTCAGGTTGTACAGATAACCGGTTCATTCTTTGGTCTCCACTTACTAGCACAGTGCCTGACACGGCAGGTAAACAAACGCCTGGGCAAACGGGGGAAGCACATCCTCCTCCTTCCTTTCTGTTGTTACTGACGAGCAGATTTGTCATCTGCAAACAGCGGTGGTGACGGTGACGCCGAGATCACAAGTGTGGAGAAGGAGCGAAGCCAAGACCTGTGAGGAGGCGCAGCACTCCAAAGGCTACTTGCTTTGATTGTTGTGTCCTTAGCTGTGCAGATTTTCAGCTTAATTAAGTCCCATTTGTTAATTTTTGTTGTTGTTGCAATTGTCACAGAAGTCTTCTTCATAAAATCTTTCTCCAGGCCGACACCCTCAAGAGTTTTTCCTGCACTTTCTTTTAGGATTTTCATCTTTTCATGTCTTAGATTTAAATCTTTTATCCATTTTGAGTTAATTTCTGTTAAACAGTGAGAGGTGTGGGTCCAGTTTCAGTCTTTTACATGTGGTTATCCAGTTCTCCCAGCACCACATTTGAATAGGGATTCTGTTCCTCAGGGTTTGTCAAAGACCAGATGGTGATAAGACCCTGGTTTCACCTCTTGGTTTTCTATTTGGTTCCATATGTCTATGTCTCTATTTTTGTGCCAATACCATGCTGTTTTGACCACTGTGGACTTGTAATATAGCCTGAAGTCTGTTAGGGTGATGCCTCTGGCTTTGTTTTTATTACTAAGAATTGCCTTGGTTATATGTTTTTTTTTTTCTGGTTCCATATGAAACAAAGAACTATTTTTCCCAGATCTTCAAAGTATGATGTTAGTATTTTAACAGGGATGGCATTGAATCTGTAGAGTGCTTTGGGAAGTATAGACATGTTGACAATGTTGAGTCTTCCCAGCCAAGAACACAGTACGCCTTCCCATTTGTTAAAAGTCTTCTGCTATTTCTTTTCTTAGGGTTTCCTAATCCTCTTTGTAGAGGTCCTTCTCCTCTTTGGCTAGGCATATTTCTAGGTATTTCATTTTCTTCGAAGCTACTGCAAAGGGAATTGTGTCTCTAATTAGTTTCTCAACTGGGCTGTTATTAGCATATAACATGATTTGTGGACATTGATTTTATACCCTGAGATGTTACTACATTTCTTGATCACTTCCGGGAGTCTTGTGGGAGTCTGGGGTTCTCTAAATATAAGATCATATCATCAGTAAAGAGTGACAGTTTGACCTCTCCTCCCCTTTGGATGACCTTTATATCCTTTTCTTATCTGATTACATTGGCTAGAACTTCCAGAACTATGTTGAATAACAGTGTGATAGAGGACGTCCCTGTCTGGTTCCAGTTCTAAGTGGAAAAGCTTTCAGGATGATATTTGCTGTGGGTTTGTCATAGATACCATGTTTCCCCCAAAATAAGACCTGCCCCCCAAATAAGCCCTAGCAGGATTTCTATGCATTTGTTAAAAATAAGCCCTACCCCATAATAAGACCTAGTGATTTCGGCGCCGAGCAGTAAGAAAGACTGAAATACCTTTTATCTGCCACAGCTCCTCTCTCCCAGCCATTTGCACTTGTGCGGGTGCTCGTGTGGTTACCACAAGAGCAGGCATCCTATTGCACACGTGCAAACAGCTAGGGGAAAGGAGTTCACGCATCACTAGCACCAGCCTCACCAACAAGGTGGGCTCCCCCTGTCAGGTTCCAGAAGAAGATGACTTAACTGTATTTGAATAAATGTAGATTGTTGTATTATACTTAAAAAAAATAAGACATCCCCTGAAAATAAGCCCTAGTGTGTCTTCTTGAGAAAAAATAAATATAAGACAGTGTCT